>PVJS01041870.1:0-17766 GCA_004027185.1 Glis glis
AAAAAAAAAAAAAAAAAAAAAAAAAGCACGTGGGGCGGCCCAGTTTCCTGCACAGGCGGAAGGAAGGCCGTGTCTGTCTCCGTGCCCTGGTCACTGGTTAGTGGTCATGTAACAACCATCCCTGCCAGGCAAATGGAGCTGCATGAAATTAACATTGAAGGGCTGCCTTGAAAGTCACCCAGACTAGTAAATGAGGCAGCCAGGACTGGCTATGACTTCCAAGGCCAAGCAAGTATAGAACTGCTGATGGGCTTTAACAGCAGCCCCCTGAGGCCCATCTCCAGTCACCTGTGAGAACTTTGGAGCAAAACGAGGAGTTGGCACTGCAGGGAGGCGGGGCACACCTGACCCCTGCAGGCGGCAGGGGCTCTGCAGATGATGGGTGGCGCCAGGGGGTGCAGGGAGCCCATCAGTCTCCCTGCTGAGCCAGGGAGGTGAGGATGTAAGGCAGGCAGGGTTTTCTTTCTGTAGCCTCGGTCTGCTGTGGGTCTGCAGCAGCAGGCATCGCCAGTGGGCAGTGTTGAGGCTGAGACAGTATGAGCCTGCACCCTCCGTGTAGAGCTCTAGCAAGAGCTTTCTCACCACAGGCTCACACCAAGACCGGGGTTTGCTGCTGTGAGATAAAAGCACCTTTAACACTTTCTCTTTCTTTTTTGAACAGTTGGAATTTGGAGCTGGAGACCTCCAGGGGCCCTTATTTGGTCTCAAGCTGTTCCGTAATCTCACACCAAGATGGTAAATATGCGATCTAACCCTTCTTTGGTGGTCTGTGTTGGTTTAGACTAGCGCCTATGCATTCCTGTGATCAGGTCATTTGGAGTTATCTTGTCCGTCTTGCAAGGCCACTGAGCACAGTGGGGGCGGATGCCACAGCACTGACAGGCAGTCTGGGCAGCGTGCAGGCAGGAAGGGGCTGGATTTGGGGGACTGGCTCTGGCCCCAGCCAGGCCTCGCCTCTGCTAGAAGTTTTCTTAGCTGTGGCACATCTACCTCACGGTCCTGTGAGGACCATGACAGTGGAAGTGCCTTTGCAGGGACGTTGGTCAGTGGTCTAAAGTAAAGTCCTTGTGGACGTGTGGATCATTTCGTTGACCCAAAGAATGTCAGGCTGCCTGGCGGTCAGTTGGACTCACCTGTGCCAGAGCTTCGTCTAGCCCCTGCTCCCATCATCTCTGCTGCTGTAGCAGTGTCACTCCCAGGTCTATATTGCTGTCCCTTCTAGAACAACAGTAGCCTCCTTTCCCATATGGTGGGGACAGGGACATCTCTGTGAATTGACACTAAAGAATTGGGTGGAGGTAAATCAGACCTTATTCCTCTGGAGGAAGATAGAGCTGAAGGAGGCCTGCAGCGGAGCATACGTTTAAGAAAGCCTTTTCACTTCCGGGTGGCATGTGTCTGCCTGCCTGCCAGAAGAGTCAGACTGGTATACAGAGGGTAAGAACTTTGTGAGAGAACATGGGGCCAGAGCCCCCTGGGATCACATGGATGTGGGACAGGCAGGGACCTGTGCTTGGACAGTGTAAGCAGAGGCCCTCAAGTAGTACTTCAGGTAGAGGTGGAAAGATGGAGGGGCTGAGGCGAGGCGAGAGGACACATACTGTAATCTGAATGATTCAGGAGGCTAAAGCAGGGGGATCAAAGTTTGAGGCTAGCATTGGCAACTTAGCAATGCCCCGTGTCAAAATAAAAAATAAAGAGGGCTAGGGGTGCAGGTTAGTGGTAGAGGGCCCCTGAGGGCAATCCTTAATACTGCTAAAAAAAATGTAGGGGCTGATATACACCTGGGTCTACTAGCATGGCCCACAGGCCTCTGCTCTTGGAGTTGGATTCAAGTCAGTGCATACACATGTCAGTATTGTCCTAACTTCGTCTGCTTAGAGTTGTCACCTGGGACGCTAGTGAAAAGCTGACTTCAGTCCTCTGAGGGAGGAACGAGGAGTCGTCCTTCTGAGGCCCCTCAGGTGATTCTTAAGATCAGACAGGTTAGGAGACAATTCCTTGAGGAAGTGGCCATTTTGTTTTGGTTGGATCTTGAAAGTGTCTCTCCATTGAGTGGTCACCACAGACCTAGGGCTGACCGGTTATCAGCTTTTACCTGTCTGAAAATCACATTTTGTTGTAGTATTCAGAGTTTATCAAACTTGAGAATCTAGATTTACAAAAAATGATGACTGATTTGTAAACAGTGGGGATGGTTTATAAACAAGGATGTCAACCGGTGGTGCACTCCTATAATCCCAGTACTTGAGCCGGGCGTGGTGGTGCACGCTTGTAATCCCAGTACTTGGGAGGCAGAGACCGGAGGATCCGGGTTCGCAGCCAGCCTCAGCTACTTAGTGAGGCCCTCCACAACTTAGTGAGACCCTGTTTCAAAATAAAGAATAAAAAATAAGGCCGGGAGTGTAGCTCAGAGGTAGAATGCCCCTGGGTTCAATCCCCAGTACCACAAAAAAAACAAAACCCAGTACTTGAGAGACTGAGACAGGATCACAAGTTCCAGGGCAGCCTCAGCAACGTAATGACATGCTCAGCAATCTAGTACACCCTATTTCTTTTATTTTTTTTTTTTCTGGTGGTACTGGGGATTGAACCCAGGGCATTCTACCTCCAAGCTACACCCCCAGCCCTATTATTTATTCTTTATTTTGAAACAGGGTCTTGCTAAATTGTAAGGGCCTCAATACTTGCTGAGGCTGTCTGTGAACCTGCAATCCTCCTGTCTCAGCCTCCCAAGTACTGGGATTACCGGCATGCATTGCCATGCCCTGCTTGCAACATCCTGTTTCAAAAACTAAAAAAGGACTGGGGATGTAGCTCTGAGGTAGAATGCCCCTGGGTTTAATCCCCAATACTACCCAAAACACACACACACACACACACACACACACACACACACACGCACACACGGATAGCGGGGGATTGGACCCAGGGGCATTCTTCCTCCGAGCTCCACCCCCAGCCCTATTTTTTATTCTTTATTTTGAAACAGGGTCTCACTAAATTGCAGAAGGCCTCACTAAGTAGCTGAGGTTGGCCTCGAACCCAGATTCTCTGGTCTTAGCCTCCCAAGTACTGGGATTACAAGTGTGTGCCACCACGCCCGGCTATATTCAGGGCTTCTTAATCCATGGGATAAGTTGTTTGCAAGTCTAAACCTCAATCAAAAGGTCACTTGTGTAAAGTTGGGCACAGTAGCAGGCACCTGTAATCCCAGCTACTCAGGAGGCCGAGACAAAAGGATTGTGAGTTCTAGGCCAACCTGGGCCACATAGCAAGACCCGGTGTCCAAACAATGGTTGCAGCTTTTTCCAGAAATTCCAGGGATGGCTTTTTCTCCTATTTGCTCCCCTAAACCCAGTGTGGCTAAAGCGGAAAAATGTAGCCCTCCTCCAGAGTGTCTCATGTATGACACAAATGACAAAGTGTTGGGTTGGGGCCTGTGGGGAGTGAGGAGTTGGCTCTTTTTTCTTTTTTTTTTTTTTTTTTTTGCGGTACGGGGGATTGAACCCAGGGGCGTTCTACCTCCAAGCTACACCCCCGGCCCTAATTTTTATACTTTATTTTGAAACTGGGTCTCACGAAGTTGCAGAGGGCCTCACTAAGTAGCTGAGGCTGGCCACGAACCGGATCCTCCGGTCTCCGCCCCCCAAGTACTGGGATTACAAGCGTGCGCCACCACGCTGACCTGAGGAGTTGGCTCTTAATCATTGGAATTATTTGGCAGAGAGAAGCTCTTAGAAGTAAGGAAGGAGTGATACTGATAGGAGTTACCATGTTTATTGTTATTTTAATGGCAAAAGCTTTACCTCCAGAGCCTAGAAAGGAGAGCAAGGCGCAGAAGGAGGCAGTATGGTGAATACTGGGCTGTTTTCTAAAGAATGCAGCTGCCTGTCCACTCCCAGCACCTTCAGTGAAAGGCCGGTGAATTCTTGCTAGTGAATGAAATGCCCCTTTTAACCAGAAGATGGGGCTGCACCCCATGTAGCAAACGTCAGCATTCTTCACAGACCGCGGCTTTTCTAGCAGCTTCAGTCAGTAGCTCGCACCAAGATGTACATCAGGATCACAGGGACAGTTAGGGTTTTTGTTTTCCTGGTACTGGGGGATGCACCCAGTACTGGGGGATGCAACCTACCTCAGAGCTACACCCCCAGCTCCCTCTTTTTTTTAAAAGATGGTCTTGCTAAATTGCTGAGGATTTTGCTAAATTGAGACTGGCCTTGAGCAATCCTCCTGTTTCAGCCTCTCACACAGGCAGTTCTATTGTGCATGCGTGTGTGTGTGTGTGTGTGTGTGTGTGTGTGTGTTAGTTACTGGGGATTGAACCCAGGGGCATTCTACCCCTGGGTTCCCTATTTTTTTTTTAATTTATTTGGAAACAGGATCTCACTGCGTTGATGAGAGCCTCATTACTTGATTGAACCTGGGATCCTCCTGTCTCAGCCTCCCAAGTACTGGGATTACAGGAGGGCACCACTAGGTCTGGCTTGGGAACTCTGATCTGATTGGTCGAGTGTGTTCAGGGTTGTCAGGTCTCAGGCTGTGCTGCACATTCCCACCATGGCGGGGGTGGGGGTTGCGTCCCGAGCATGCTGAGGAGATCAGGATGCCTGGCACTGGAGCCGGCGTCGGTCGTGTGGGATCAGCCAGGCAACTCCAGGGTGTAGCAAAGCTTCAGTGACTGCCGCCCTGGCTGCTTTGGTTGGGAGCTCCCCCAGTGGCTGTTAGAGCAGGATTGTGGTCTGTTGCTTAGGACTCAGCATTCTGGGGCCTCTGAGCTGGGGTGGGGGCGGTACAGTGGGTCACCAGGGAAGATCCTAGAAAGATCCCACCGTGTTGCCCTCCCTTGTTCCTTGGCCTCTGCGTTTCCTTGCAGGGAGCTGACCTGGGGATTCATAGGGTGATCAGGAGCAAGATCTTGGAGAGGAAGTGACAGAAGAGCTGAGAGCAGGTGTCTTCAGTTGTCTTCAGTCCCTTTCTATGTCCCCCCAGCTTTGTGACGACAAACTGTGCCCTGCAGTTTTCATCCCGTGGGATCCGGCCTGGCCTTACCACTGTCCTCGCTCGGAACCTGGACAAGAACACCGTGGGCTACCTGCAGTGGCGATGGGGCATCCAGTCGGCCATGAACACAAGCATCGTCCGGGACACTAAGACCAGCCACTTCACTGTGGCCCTGCAGGTGAGCCAAGGAGCTGCAGTCTCCTGAGGACGCAGAGGACGGCTCCTCCTGGGCACTCACTGTCCCTTAAATCCTGCATGCCGATCGCCCTTCTCCTGTCTGAGCACACAGGGACCCGCAGGGCAGCTCTGCGCACTTAGGAGCCGTCTGTTGGAGTGTCCAGCGTTTAGGAGTGTTGTGCTCAGGCACCCAGGTGGCCATGTTCAGAACTTCCTAAAGCAGAGTGGCATTGTAGCATCTTCCTCGGGAAGAGCCCACGGCACCCAGGTTTGCAGAGGAAGCCCTGAGGCCGAGTGGCAAGCTCGGGTGCACTGTGGCCAGGAGGCAGGAGAGGCTGGTGGGGAGCCGCCCCTGAGCAGCTGCTCCTCGGCTCCCACCTCTCGCCACCTCCCAGCAGCATGGGCTCGGTATTGCCAGAAGTTGTTGTTTTTCACAGGAAGCCAGAAAACTGGGTTTTTATATGAAATCCCCCAGGTGTTTTTGTTTTGCAGTGCTGGGGACTGAACCCAGGGGCTTCGTGCGTTAGGCAAGTGCTCTGCCACTGAGCTAGACCTCCAGCCCCGTCTCCCTATATTCACACAGTTGTGTGCTACATAACATTTCAATCAGTGCCAGGCCACATATACAACTGCTGGTCCCGGAGACTGCATCTCTTAGTGCACCTTAGCTAGCTGAGTTTGCATAGCTACACTATAACATCTGTGGGACAACAGTCACCTAACGATGCATTTCATGAAAGTATCCCTGTCATTATGAAACTTGTGGCTGTACTGGCTACTACTAACTTTTCACAGGCCTGGCACAGCTGTCCCTCATGGCCCCTGTTTAAACACGCATGCACGCTGGACATGGTGGTGCACACCTGTAATCTCAGTACTTGGGAAGCTAAGACAGGAGGATTGCAGGTTCAAGGCCAGCCTCAGCAACATAGTGAGACCCTGTTTCAAACTAAAAAATGAAATATGGCTGGGGGTGTAGCCCAGAGGAGAAGGCTCCTAGGTTCAATTCACAGTACCAAATGATAATACTGAAGGCCCGTGCACAGTGGTGCCCAGTAGGTGGCGCGAGGGTAGGTGCCACCTCCCCACAGAGCTGTGAGAACCAGCCCCGTGTCCCTCCATTTACCTCTGTCTCCTCAGCTGGGGATCCCTCACTCCTTTGCACTGATCAGCTATCAGCACAAGTTCCAAGACGATGACCAGACTCGCGTGAAAGGGTCCCTCAAGTAAGTCCCAGGCTGGCTACAGGGCAGCGCGTGGGCTCTGTGGAGGGTTCTGAGTGGGGCCGGTGGTGCGAGACGCCTGCTCCTGTGCCTCTTCCTGTGCCTGAGGCTCCCCGAGGCCTTCTGCAGCCAGGTGGGGGATTTGCTGCTTAGTGAGGAGCTTGTGGCGACTGGAGAGCCACCAGGCCTCCCTGCGTATCTCCTCCTGTGGGTAGTGGCAGGGCACAGAGGGGAGGCATAGGGACACGGGACTGACAGCCGCGCTCTGCACCCCACAGGGCAGGCTTCTTTGGGACAGTGGTGGAGTACGGAGCGGAGAGGAAGATCTCCAGACACAGCGTGTTGGGTGCGGCCGTCAGTGTTGGAGTCCCACAGGGCGTTTCTCTCAAAGTCAAGTAAGTGACCTCTCTGGCCAGGGAATGCCTGAGCTTCTCTCAGCTTGGCTCTCGGCTCTCCTTGAGGGCGAGGTAGCCTGCGCTCTGTGGTTTTCATAAGAATACGGTTGCTTCTGGCCTGGGTGTGTAAGCAGAGGTCAAGGAGTGCAGAAGTCCAGCAGTGACATAGGGAGATGAATCTCTGCCCCACTTCCTTGGTTGTGCTGAGTGACCGCTGGGCACCCGTGAGCACCTACAGCATCAGCCTGCCCTCGCTCCAGGCGGCTCCGCCAGCGCGCACTCCCTTTCTCCACCAGTACCAGCCCTTGCCCTGCCCCGCTCTTCAGAAGAATTGTCTGAGGCCGGGTGTGGTGGTGCACGCTTGTAATCCCAGTACTTGGGAGGCGGAGACCGGAGGATCCAGGTTCACGGCCAGCCTCAGCTACTTAGTGAGGCCCTCCGCAACTTCGTGAGACCTGGTTTCAAAATAAAGGATAAAAAATAGAGCCGGGGTGAACGCCCCTGGGTTCAATCCCCAGTACTGCAAAAAAAAAAAAAAAAAGGCGTTGTCTGAGTTTGCTCGCATTCTCTCCTTCTCCCTCCAGTCAGGCATTCACCTTCTTCCTGGTGGCACCTCTGTGGGGCACTGCCCTCTGCCTGGCACACTCCCAAGTGGTCTGGTCTGGCCTGGCCTCGTGGCTTTCAGTACCTTTGTGCACTGAGGACTCTCACCTCAAGAGCCCCAGCCTGCCGGGCGTGGTGGCACATGCTTGCAATCCCAGTACTTGGGAGGCCGAAACAGGAGGATCACAGGTTCATGGCCAGCCTCAGGGAGACCCTGTTTCACAATAAAGAATAAAAAATCACACAGGAGGTAGAGCTCAGAGGTAGAATGCCCCTGGGTTCAATCCCCAGTACCAAAAAAAAAAGAGCCCCAGCTTGGCCACTTCCTAAACTCCAGCTCGTATGTACAGTCAGCCAGCCCTCTGTATCGGTGGTTCCACATCCGTGGATTTAAGCAACCTCAGGTAGAAAATATTGGGGGGGGGCGTGGTGGCGCATGCTTGTAATCCCAGTACTTTGGGAGGCGGAGATCGGAGGATCTGGGTTCGCGGCCAGCCTCAGCGCACTCTCTCTCTCTCTCTCTCTCTCCGTCTCTCTCTCTCTACCTAGTGAGGCCCTCCGCAACTTCGTGAGACCCGGTTTCAAAATAAAGTATAAAAAAAAATAGGGCCGGGGGTGTAGCACGGAGGTAGAACGCCCCTGGGTTCAATCCCTGGTACCGCAAAAAAAAAAAAAAGAAAATATTGGGGGGGGGGAAATCTCACCTTTACTGAATATGTACAGACTTTCTTTTTATTATTCCCTAAACAGCATAACAACTATTTATATAGTATTTACATCGTTCTAGATATTTTAAGTAATGTAGAGATGATTTAAAGTATATGGGAGCCAGGCGTGGTGGTGCACACCTGTAATCCCAGTACTTAGAAGGCTGAGACAGGAGGATTGCAGGTTCACAGCCAACCTCAGCTACTTAGACCCTCCGCAACTTAGACCCTGTTTCAAAATAAAGAATAAAAAATAGGGCTGGGGGTGTAGCTCAGAGGTAGAATGCCACTGGGTTTAATCCCCAGTACTGCAAAAAAATTAAATAAATGAGAGAGAGAGAGAGAAAGAAAAGAATGAATGAATATGGGAGAAGCCAGGAAAGAAGAGAGAGAAAGAGAAAGAGGGGAGGGAGGGAGGGAGGATGGGAGAATGGGAGAAGCCTGCGTGGTGGCGCATGCTTGTAATCCCAGTACTTGGGAGGCAGAGACCGGTGGATCCCGGGTTTGCGGCCTGCCTCAGCTACTTAGTAAGGCCCTCCACAATTTAGTGAGACCCTGTTTCAAAGTAAAAGAGTGAGCCGGGCGTGGTGGTGCATGCTTGTAATCCCAGTACTTGGAAGGCTGAGACAGGAGGATCCAGGTTTGCTGCCAGCCTCAGCTACTTAGTGAGGCCCTCGGCAACTTAGTGAGACCCTGTTTCAAAATAAAGAATAAAAAAAAAATAGGGCTGGGGGTGTAGCTCGGAGGTAGAATGCCCCTGGGTTCAATCCCCAGTACCGCAAAAAAAAATAAATAAAAGATAAAAATAAAAACAAAATAGGGCTGGGGGTGTAGCTTGGAGGTAGAATGCACTCGGGTGAACCGGGCGTGGTGGCGCATGCTTGTAATCCCAGTACTTGGGAGGCTGAGACCGGAGGATCCAGGTTCGCAGCCAGCCTCAGCTACTTAGTGAGGCCCTCCGCAACTTAGTGAGACCCTGTTTCAAAATAAAGAACAAAACATAGGGCTGGGGGTGGAGCTCAGAGGTAGAATGCCCCTGGGTTCAGTCCCCAGTACCGCAAAAAAATAAAAAGGAATGCCCCTGGGTGCAATCCCTGTTAATGCAACAACAACAACAAAAATCAATCTGGCTAGGTACTAATCTTTACAAAAATCCTTGTTAATTGTCCTTCTTACTTATATTTCATTGACTTCTGATCTTTATTCTTTCCTTCTTTATGCTTAGTTTGGCACTTTGCTCTTTATTTTAGCTTTTTTAACATGGAAACTTGGTTATCCATTTGAGACCTTCCTTTTCTAGTAAAAAATTTTAAGGCTAAAGTTTTCCTTTAAGCACTATTTCACCTAACAAAGTTTGATAGGCTGTATTTTTATCATCCAGTTCAAACTATTTTCTAATTTCACTTTTAGAAATATATTGCGTGGTGGGCATGGGGGCGCATGCTTGTAACCCCAGTACTTGGGAGGCTGAGACAGGAGGATCACAGGTTCGAGTACAGCCTCAGCAACACAGCTAGACCCTTTTTCAAAACAAAAAGATAAAAAAGGCCGGGGATGTAGTTCAGAGAAAAAATGCCCCTGGGTTCAATCCCCAGTACTACAAAGAAAAATAAGTATATTGCTTAATTTCCAAATATGTGGGTGGTTTTTTCTAATTCTGATTACTATTGATTTCCAATTCATTTTCATTTTGGTCAGAGATCATATTGTTTTGGGGGGATTGTTTGTATATAAATTTGTTTTTTCAGTACTGGGGATTGCACCCAGGCCCTTGCACATGCTAAGCAAGCACTGAGCTAATTCCCACCCCTATTTTATTTTGTTTGTTTTTAGTTTTAGTCTTGCTAAGTTGCCCAGGCTGACCTCCAACTTGAGATCCTCCTTGCCTCAGCCTCCGTCTGGAGTTGCCAGGAAAAGATCACATTCTGTATGATTCCAGTCTGTTTAACTATATAGAGACTTGTTTTACGGCCCAACATATAATGAGTCTTGGTGAATAGACCACGCGCGTTGAAATGAATGTGTGTTCTGCAGTTGTTAGGTATGGTGCTCCATAAATACCAGCTAGCTCAAGATAGATTGACAGCAGTGTGCAAGTTCTCTACGACTTCACCGATTAGGGAGGAAGATCTGGCACTTTCTGAGAGGAATGTTAACATCTCCAGCTCTGACTGTGGGATTTTCTATTAGATTCTTTTTTGTAGTTTCTGGGGATTGAACCCAGGGCTTCCTGCATCTAGGCAAGTGTTACATCCCCAGCCCCTTTTTATTTTTATTTTTGAAACAGGATCTCACTAAGTTGCCCGACAGGCCTTGAACCTGTGGTCCCCCTGCCTCAGCCTCCCAAGTTGTTGATTACAGATGAGCGGCACCACAGCCAGCTTCATCTCTTCCATTCTGGACAAGTGTTTGCTCATGTCTTTGGGCATGCTTCATATAGCTGCTTCACAGTCCTTGTCTGCTAGCTCCAAGGGGCTGGTCTCTGCTCATTCTTCCCAGTGTGCGCACTTACTTGTAGAATAGTGTATCCTGAGTATGAATGAGACATTGTAATCACTATATGTTCTGTTGTATTTCTCAATACAGAAGTTGGTTTTCCACATTAGAGTGCGGCTAACAGTTGAGCTCGTGCTGGGGTGGCAGCAGCCGAATCCCAGGGGCCCCAGAGCTCTGCACCTGGCTTTCCTTTGGGGCACCTCCTCCCTGGTGTGAGCGCTTTCTACCCACCAGGGTTTTCCCAAACTCTGAGCCTTGGATCTTGGCTCTAACAAGAACACAGGTTCTTTCCAACTTTTGGCCAGCCCATGCAGTTCAGGCTGAGATTTACCCTCAGGCTAAGAGCTGTTTAAAAAAAAAAATGAAGTCGGGCGTGGTGGCACATGCTTGTAATCCCAGTACTTGGGAGGCTGAGACTAGATCACAGGTTCACAGCCAGCCTCAGCAACTTGTGAGGCCCTCCGCAACTTAGTGAGACCATGTTTCAAAATAAAGAATAAAATATAAAATAGGGCTGGGGTTTAGCGCGGAGGTAGAATGCCTCTGGGTTCAATCCCCAGTACCGCAAAAAAAAAAAGAAAGGGAGGGGCTGGGTGGGGAGAGAGGAGGTTGCTTATTAGCACGCACAGGCCCTGGGTTCAATCCCTTGCACCAAAGGGGAAAGAGAAAGACAGGGAATTGCCAGTGCTGGTCCATTTTTCTCCATCTCAGGCATTCTACCTCCAAGCTACACATCCAGCCCTGGGGGGGGGGGTACCAAGAACACCCAGTACACACTGGGTACACCCAGGAGTGTTCTAGCTCTGAGCTACACTCCCAGCCAAATTGTTTATCTTTTATTTTGAAACAGGGTCTCACTGAGTCACTGAGGGCCTCTTTAAATTGCTGAGGCTGGCCTCCAACCTGGGATCCTTCTGTCTCAGCTTCCCATGTACTGGGATTACAAGCATGAGCCACCTCTCCTGCCAGGTTTATTCAGTATTTTACGGTCTTTGTTTTAAAATAAATAAAAACAAGCAAATGCTAACCTCCGGCCCAGCATGGTGGCAGCTAGGGAGGCTGAGGCAGGAGGATCACTTGAGCCCAGGAGTTGGAGGCCAGCCTGGCAACAGAGTGAGACCCCACCTCAGCCAGTGAATGAATGAATCTTCTGTCTTTGTTTTTTAATCTCTGCCCCCAGGGGATGGCCGGCAGACAGGATATACTCAGCCACTACTGAGTAGCCACAGAGCCTCCTTAATTTTCTAACCTGTGAAATCTTTTTTTTTTTTTTTGCGGTACCGGGGATTGAACCCAGGGGCGTTCTACCTCCGAGCTACACCCCTGACCCTAATTTTTATCCTTTATTTTGAAACTGGGTCTCACAAAGTTGCGGAGGCCTCACTAAGTAGCTGAGGCTGGCCGCGAACCCGGATCCTCCGGTCTCCGCCTCCCAAGTACTGGGATTACAAGCGTGCGCCACCACACCCGGCGCTAACCTGTGACATCTTCACAGACCTCTTTGGAGCATACCGATTAAGGGCTAAGGTGTGACTCTCTTAGGACACCGGTCCTCTAAGGCCTTTGACCCAGCACAGCTGTAGGGACCATTGCTGTGTGTGAGGTCAGCTCAGAGTGGGCCCTTCTGTCACGTCCGTCAAGTCCAGCAGCTAAGCTTTGGAGTGGGGCGCTAGCACGGGCTGTGGGCTCCTAGGAACTGTGTTCTGTTGCCACAGAGCTGGCCTGTGGATGAGCTCCCCACCCCTTCTGCTGGAAACCTCGCTCACCTCGGGTGTCCTGCTTTTGTTTCTCCCCAGGCTAAACAGGGCCAGCCAGACCTACTTCTTCCCTGTCCACTTGACAGATCAGCTGCTCCCCAGCGCCGTGTTCTACGCCACCGTGGGGCCTCTCATCGTCTACTTTGCTATGCACCGTCTGATCATCAAACCGTACCTCAGGGCTCAAAAAGAGAAGTGAGTTTAAGACATGTCATGGGTCATCCCTGAACAACCCTGCACCTTATTCTTCGTGTCTTGAAATGACCCACTGGATTGTTAGGAAAGTAAACTAGTGAATGCACGCAAGTGCTTAGCGTGGCCTCCGGTCCTGACGGGCACTCAACATGTTCAGTGGCAGCAGCAACAAAAACCGTTCGCCCTTCATTTGTCATTCCTACTTACAAAAGACTAGAGTTGGTGTATAAAATTGAGACTAAACCATGATCAAAAGAAAGAAAGCTTTCCTTTCTCTCATCCTAACCATTTCTTTTCCTGGCACCAAGTTTAAGAAGAATTGATTCCACTTTTGTGTAAGGGATATGGGCTAACTAAAAACTTGGAAGTCACAGAAAGGAACTCATTTTGTTGTTTCTTATAAGTAATCCACTGGGGCACAGCATTAACCCTAATCCTTAGAGCATCCCTGCAGAAACCGAGGGGAGTTAGATGTGGTACTTTATAGCAATCTAAGTTGATGAGGCACTGAGCTTAGAAAACATGGAGAAAGCCGGGCGTGGTGGCTCACGCTTGTAATCCCGGTACTTGGGAGGTTGAGACTGGAGGATCCAGGTTCGTAGCCAGCCTCAGCTACTTAGTGAGGCCTTCCACAACTGAGTGAGACCCTGTTTCAAAATAAAAGAATAAAAAATAGGGCCGGGAGTGTAGCTCAGGGGTAGAATGCCCCTGGGTTCAATCCCCAGTACTGCAAAAAAAAAAAAAAAAAAAAAAAGCCCGGTGTGGTGGCGCACGCTTGTAATCCCAGTACTTGGGAGGTGGAGACCAGAGGATCCCGGTTCATGGCCAGCCTCAGCTACTTAGTGAGGCCTCCACAACTTTGTGAGACCCGGTTTCAAAATAAAGGATAAAAAATAGGGCCGGGGGTGTAGCGTGGAGGTAGAACGCCCGTGGGTTCAATCCCCGGTACCCCCCCCCCAAAAAAAAAGAAAGAAAACATGGAGAAAGGAGGCCCCTCCTGTTCCAGCCCGCGGCTCTGGTTTATTATAGTTCAGGGTCCCAATTCCCCCGGAGTCCTGAGGCCAGAAACAAAGGATGTGCTAGGGCAAGTCTTCTGGCAGACGGTGTGTGCTGACCCTGAGTCCCTGCGCTTTGCTGCAGGAAGGTATTTTTATGTATCCTACCAAAAGTGCTCTTTAATAATCCCATAAGGTTGGCGGAGTCCCCTGAGGCTCTTGCCGGGTGAGGTCTTTCCAGGAGGCAGACAGTGGCTTTCCTGAGGGTTCGGAGCACGCAGGGAGGGAGCAAGAGCCTCCTGGAGACAAAAGGAAGGCCGCACGGGCCTGTGACTCAGGTTTACAGGACATTACTTGGAAATATTTTTCCAAGTTCTAGAACTAGAAATGCAGTAAGATCAGAGACTGTTGCTGGGCTCAGGTCCACCCAGGGGCCCTGCCGGCTCACTGCGGGTGACGGCATGCTCACACGGGCTTGTTCTTCTCTCGCGAAAGGGAATTGGAAAAGCAGAGGGAGAGCACGGCCACTGACATCCTGCAGAAGAAGCAGGAGGCAGAAGCTGCGGTAAGTGCTGCACAGAGCGCACGACCCTCAGGTCCAGCCGCTCCGAATGTGCGGAGCCCAGAACGCAGGCAAGGCCCGCCTCTGCAGCCTGCATTTCTCAGGCTGGGGCCGCGAAGGAAAACACTTTCCAGCTGGCCCGGGCCCGGTCCCCCTCACCCCGCAACTTCACTCACCACCCGGTCCCCCTCGCCCCGCAACTTCACTCACCACCCGGTCCCCCTCGCCCCGCAACTTCACTCACCACCCAGTCCCCCTCGGTCCCCCTCGCCCCGCAACTTCACTCACCACCCGGTCCCCCTCGCCCCGGAACTTCACTCGCCATTCAGCCCTGTGCTGCCCATGGGACGCCGTACTGGGGGCTTCAGCTCTGCCCCAAAGACGCCCTCCAAAGGCATAACAAGGTGTTTTTTGTTCTCTGGCAGGTTCGGTTGATGCAGGAATCCGTCCGAAGAATCATTGAGGCAGAGGAGACCAGAATGGGTGAGGAGGCGCGTCCTCTCTTGGGCTGGGGTGGGCACGGGGCTGCGAGCTTCCGAAAGCGGTGTCCGGAGGAGGCCATCCCTGCACTGCCTGTGTGTCCCCAGGCCTCATCATCGTGAACGCCTGGTACGGGAAGTTTGTCAACGACAAGAGCAGGAAGAGTGAGAAGGTGAAGGTGATCGACGTGACGGTGCCCCTGCAGTGCCTGGTGAAGGACTCGAAGCTCATCCTCACGGAGGCCTCCAAGGTGCGGCATGGGGAGGGGTCGGTCCCCGGGGACAGCCTGGCCTCGTGGTGGCCTCCCGCACATGGCCAGCACTGAGGAGACGCCAGTTCCTGTGCAGGGACAGCAGCCAGCTGAGCACACGCTGCCCCGACACCCACACAGCTTCCCCTCGCTGTGCTCCAGAAAGAGGGTCAGCTGGGCGCAGTGGCGCATGCCTGCGATCCCAGGACTTGGGAGGCTGACACAGGAGGATCACAGGTTGGAGGCCCAGCTTCAGCAACTTAGCGAGACCCTGTTTCAAAATTAAAAATATAAAAAGGGCTGGGGGTGTAGCCCAGAGGTAGAACAGCCCTGGGCTCAATCCCCAGATAGACAATCGGTCTGTAGCAGGAGCCTGGGGCATGGACTCTCCAGAGGAATTCAAGGGCAGTCAGCTCAGGCCAGAGCTGACTGCGGGGAGGAGTCAGGCGCTGTCTGGAGGGGCCGCGGTGTCCACAGAGTGGAGGGCGGGATGGAGAGACCAGCCTCGCACCACACAGGCAGCACTTTGAAATCCTCATTTCTTCTTCAGCCTCACGGCTTTGGACACTAACCCTGTTTGTTGCAGGCGGGGCTGCCAGGGTTCTACGACCCGTGCGTGGGGGAGGAGAAGAGCCTGAGGGTGCTTTACCAGTTCCGAGGCGTGCTGCACCAGGTGACGGTGCCCGACAGCGAGGCCCTCAGGATACCAAAGCAGTGTGAGTGTCTGCTCGGTGTGGGGTGGCAGCCTCCTTCCCGCTGGGGTCCACCCGAGAGCAGGGAGGCCGCCAGCCTCTGGCTTAGCGACTTGCCCAGAGCCCAGGACGGGCGCCCTAGGAAGCAGCATCAGCCCTTTCACAGGCGGAATCAGAGAGCTCATGGCTGGCACCGCAGTGTGGGTGGCAGAGTGCGAAAGCAAACCCCACATTCCGGTCACTCACAGCAGCCTGCGTGCTGCCTAGCCACTGCCCCGTGGGGTGCTGGGCCCCTCAAGCAGGAAGGGGGCTTAGAAACAGTTGCCTTTTAGCTGGGCGGGGTGGTGCACGCCTGTAATCCCAGTGCTTGGGAGGCTGAGACAGGAGGATCACAGGTTCAAGACCAGCCTCAGCAACTTAGCAAGACTGTCTCAAAATAAAAAAGGGCTGAGTGTAGCTCAGAGGTAGAATGCCCCCCTACGTTCACTCCCTCGTACAAAAACAAAAAAAGGATGATAGCCTGTTTGTCTTTTCTTTTACAGCTCACAGGATTGATACAGATGGATAAGCCACTTGAGAACCTAATTAAAAAGAGGCTGCGAAAAGTCTTTTCCTGGGAGTCTACAAATTTGGAAGCAGGGAAAAACCCCAGACATCAAATGTTTCTATTTTATCTAATTCCTCTAGGAGATGGCACCATATCAATTATGTGAAGGGACACAGTCACCCAGCCTCAGGGGTGCTGTAGGTAGGACTGCGGCAGCCCCACCCTGGGCCAGACCGAGCATGGTCCACGGCTTTTCCCAAGGATCATGTTCCCAGAGGGCAGGGCCAGCCACTCTTCAGGGTCGCTCCCCAGCTCTCCGCGCACCTGCAGCTGCAACCCCAGTCCTCTGTCTGTCTGGAGGTACTTATGGAACATCCCGCCCTCACACACAGGACTACTTTTCCTAAAGTCCGCCCTGAACACAGGAAACATGGAAAGGAAGGTGTTTACGCCGAGACCTGCAGACGAGGGGCACCTGCTCTGTCGACTTCCCACAAACCACCTTCCTCTGATGAAATATTACGCAGCAAACCTGGCGAGGGCTGTGGGTTTATAAAACTGCTTTTTATCAGAGAACAAACGGGCTTGGAAACTAGTCTCTTTTATCCCCACTCCCAGAACTTCTCAAATCATTCCTCCGGTCCCTGGCTTGGGACACAGTGGTGTGACCCATCCAGGGCCCAACCTAGGACAGGGTGCTGCCTGTATCCCTGTGAGAAAGGCCTTGCTGCCAGGGGACACCAGCCACTGGTGTCCCTCTCACCCCTGGCCTCCCAGCACAGCCTGCCTATGCCCAGCCCCTCTAGAGCAGTGTTGGAAGGGGAGGTTTGCAAGGAAGGGGCTGAGTGAGTAGACCCCAGGCTGGCCCGGGTGCCTGTGCCTCCTGTGAGTGCCCAGCAGGTGGCGCTGCTGCTCCTCACAGGGGCTCCTTCTGGGGTGCTTGCTGGGACCCCTTCTTCATTTACTTTCTGGAACACACCTCAACAGCCCGGCCATTCACTGCAGCCAACAGCTACCTGATGAGCAGAGGTCTGTCACCTGGGCTGGTGGTAGTTGTGACCACGCTGGCCACCAGCTCCTCTGAAGCTGACGTTACAATCAGGCACTGGGATCCAAGTCATTGCTGAGAACCCCGCCTCCGGTTTTTAAAAGCAGTTCAGGTTGTCGATTCTGTAATATTTATCTACATTTTTAAAGGAGAGGTTTCTCTGACTGCCCCGAGGCGCGAGCAGTCCATGCGTCACGGAGCCTTGCTCGCGGCCTGGTTCCCTGGGCCTCGCTGCTCTGGTTGTCTGAAGCTGACTGTTCAGGGCGCTCTTCCTTCAATAAACTGAACTGAACACTGAGGGGGGTACTTGAATTGCTCTGTGTGTTCATTTTTAGGAGGGAGCAAAGTGAGCTGCTGCCTCTTCCCCAGAAGGCTGCTTCCCATCCTTGATTGTTGATTGTTTAAACCACATTTTAACTTGAAGCTGTTTTGTTTTTTTTTTCTGCTGCTGCGCTGGGGATTAAACCCAGGGGGGCTCAAGCATGCTAGGTAAGCAGTCCACCGCTGAGCTATATCCCCAGCCCTGTACTTCTGTTTTCTTTCTTTTCTTTTTGTGGTACTGGGGCTTGAACCCAGGGGCATTCTACCTCTAAGTTACATTCCTGGCTCTTTTTTTTTTTTTTTTTTTTTTA
>PVJS01041871.1:0-17767 GCA_004027185.1 Glis glis
GTATCATACCAAAGGGATTGAAACCAGAAAACTACAGTAATATATGCATACCCATGTTCATAGCGGCACAATTAACAGTGGCCAAATCATGGAACCAACCTAGGTGTCCATCAACAGATGAGTGGATTACAAAATTATGGGAAATACACACAATGGAATTCTACTCAGCAATAAAGAAGAACAAAATAACATCATTTGCAAGAAAGTGGAAGGATCTGGAGAACATTATGTTAAGCAATATCAGTCAATCACAAAAAAAGAAGGGACATATGTTTTCATTAATATGTACAACCTAAGGAGTAGTAGGGACACACAAGGGACTCCGGTTGATAATGGAGAACCCACAACAGAACAAGGGAAGTGGTACAAGGGAAGGGAGAGGGCAAGAAAGAAGTGAATTAATGGAATTACTATCATAAACAATCTGTACATATGAAAATATACTAACACCATTCTTGGTACTTCATACGGCTGGGGGGAGGCGGGGAGGCACTAAGAGCTGTGTGCATATATGTTAACATCAAATAGATATTCATTGCAATGTAAGACTCCAATGCACCAATAAAAGCACATAAAAAAACAATTAAAACATGTATAACTAGAAAAAAAAATCAACAGGGCCGGGGTGTAGTATAGAGGTAGGACACCCTGGGTTTAATCCCCAGTACCAAAATAAATAAATAAATAAATAAATAAATAAATAAATAAGTAAATATATTCTAGAAAGATGAAATAAATACAATGTACATGGAAGAGTATGATAAAAATAAAAGCAGAAATAAGTGACATCACAGACAAATAATAGTGAAATGACAAAGGAAAAAGCTGGTTCTAGGAAAATATTAATAAAATTTATAAACCCTGGAGAGACTGATTAACAAAAATACAAATCACTAGTATTGGTAATGAAAGAAGGAATATTGCTACTGATCCTGCACACATTAGAAAGGGGGAATTCCATATAAAGAACAATTTTATGCCAATAAAAATAGCATAGAGTCCTCAAGGAACTCAAATTCCTTGAGAAACAACACACATAAACCTACACAAGAAGAAGTAGAAGTGGAGAGGTGTAGATCAGAAAAAGGGATATGATTACAATAGTTTCATTTCTCATATGATGGGCCAATAGATAAGGTTATATTTTTAAGTTTGATAGATTAAGGAATATAATTCAAATATGTAATATAACATTATAAAGATAACCATGGACCGAATAAAGGAGAGATCACAGAATCACCAAATCAAAGATCATGGACAAGAGATGAACAGAAGCATAAAAAAGAAATACAGGAAAAGATTCAAAGAGCAAAGAATAGAAGCAGAAAAGAATGAATGAATAAGCCAGGAGTGTTAAAACAAAACAAAAAATGACACAATTTAGTAAGGTGGAATACATTTTGTTCTAAGACTTAAAAAAAGAGGAACTAACTCATATAAATTTAAAGCCCTGAGATGGGGTAACATAAATTCAAGTATGAGCTTTCCTCTAAAATGTCTTTCTAGAACAATTCAAAATGCTTGGAAATCTTTTTATTTTATTCCAGGATGATGGGAGGCCATAAAGAGAGAAATGACATGGAATAGTTATATTTTAAAAGATTATGCAAGAACTATTTCAGAGATATTTCAGTGGTTTGAGGAAATACAATGATGGCTTTGACTCTGGTATCACAGGTGGAGATGGATGGATAGATTGGAATATATTCTAGGGGTAGTGGTATCAGGATCTGCCCAAGGTGTGGGTGTAAAGAAAATAAAGTCACCAAGGATCACTCCCAAGCTTTCTGTTTCAGCACCTGTGAAGGTGTGGGTGTCATTTATTGGTTGGAATAGGCTGGGTGAGGAATGACTTTGAGGCAAAGGTACACAACACAATGAAGAGAGGGAAAAAACAAAATAAAAACCATCGACTTTGTTGTTTTCTTTCAGCAATATTAAGTTTAAGATGCCTGTTGGATACCCTAGTAAAGATGTCAAGTAGGCGATTAGAGATTGTTCTTTGAACTCTGAGTCTGACTCTCATGATCATGAATTGGATCTCATGTTCAACTCTAAACCACGTACAGGAGCTGAAGGGTTGAAGGCACCACCTGATTCTCTTGGGTCACAGGCCCACTCATGCTCAATTCTGTCCAGACTTCATGGGTGGAGCTTGAGGAAGGAACTGTTTCTCCAAAGGAAGTCGAAAAATTTATTAGTAGATGAGCAAGATGGATATTGGATAGGAAAAACAAAGGCTGTTTCTTCCAGAAGATCATTTTTAAAGATGAAGGATATAATCTGTAACAAGAATATAACTGCTAATAACTTTTTTATACTTAGAAACATAGAGTCAGGATGCATAAAGCAAATAAGCATTCAGAAAACATAAGAATGAGCCGGGCATGGTGGTACATGCCTGTAATCCCAGTACTTGGGAGGCTGAGACAGGAGGATCTCAGGTTCAAGGACAGCCTCAGTAATGTAGTGAGACTCTCAGCAACCTAGCAAGACACTGCTTCAAAACAAAACAAAACAAAACAAAAAACCCATAAAAAGTGCTGGGGGTGTAGCTCAGAGGTAGAACACCCCTGGGTTCAATCCCTAGTACCAAAAAAAAATACACTTATATTTTTCATTCATGTGTTCAATGAACACATGGAAACAAAATAAAGAAGAACATTTTAACAAACCTCTTAAATATATTAAATATTTATTTAACTTTATTACAATTTAATTTTAAATATTTCATATAACTTCTTTTAGGGCCAGAGTAGATATCCAGGAATGGATAGCTAAAAATGTACAAAGGTAAGCATTTTTGGGGAGATGCATGATTATAGTCAAGAGAATAGGGACAGACCAAAAAAAAAATTCTTAACCCAAAAAACTGATTTGTAGGCAGTTTCTAGTTGTTTAAGTTTAACTAGGGAATGATTAGAGATTGAAATGAATGTCTTTGGCTATGAAATGTTTACTGGATTCTGGCAGTAGCACATCAGCACTTTCTGTGAGGACCACTTGTATGATGCGTGCATTTGTAGGTAGTGCCATGAGTTCAGGTTAAGCAGGCATCCCTATAGTCAGATGAACTTGGAATAATTCTCTCAGCTTCCATTTTCTTGTCTGAAAATGAAACTAATAATATCATCAACTTCACAGGGTGTGAAAAAGTAAATATATGAAAGGTATCAAGCCTATACTCATTAACTAACTAGCACATACTAAGCTCTCAATGAATGCCTTTTGTCCACCCACTGCAGACCAGTTATGGTTTTAACTTCATCTCCAGCTTTGAGAAAAAAGCCTATGGAACTCACCTGCCCAAGTTCAAGTCCCTGCTTTGCTGTGTGACTTTAGGTAAGTCATTTCATCTCTCTTTTATTCAGTTTCCTCATTTGCAAAATGGAAATAAAGTAGTATCTAGTTTATGTGTTCGCTTTGAGAGTTAATACTGGAGCTTCTTAGAATAATTTCTGGTAAATTAAGCACCAAGGAAGGGTTGTCAAATATTTTTGCTACATTGTTTTTCAGAGTTCTGTTAAATAAGGCCTTGGAAGCAAAGAGCAGAGTCGCAGTGTGAAGCCAGAAATTAATTACTGGGGTTTCCAGGGAACACAGATGCCAAGTGAGGTCAGAACTACAAGAAGTGGGAACTCAGCCTTTGGAACCGGGGACACCAGTGAGTTAACGGGACTCAATAATGTGTGCAAGCAACTGTCTGTAATAGGCCACACACTCCATTTTCTAACCTTTATGTAATTCAATCTTCTCAGTAACCCTGACAGTCAGGTATTATTATTTCAATTTATAATGAAGAACATGAGCTTTAAAGAGGTAAAGTCAATTGCTTAGGTCAAGAAGTTACTTGAGTCAAGCCCACCTCCCGCAGTGCCTAGAGCACAGGGTTAAGGGCACTATCACGTCCTTTAGTAGAAGAGTTGCCAGATCTCATCTTGAAATGAGATAGCATGGAATATAGATAGCGAAGGCCAGAGACATATGAACGACTTGGATTCTCCCCATAGGATGAAGCATTTATTAGCAATTATCCATTGTGTTTGAGAGGGAAACATTGCTTTCCTTCAGAAGTCTCACTATGCCCATCTCTAAGACACAGGCCACAGCAGCACCTTGAGGACATTCTAACCTGACTCCATCTCTCACTTTCTCCCGTTCACCTGGCTCACTCTAGGAATTCAGTTCTAAGGCCTGAGCATTTTAGACTCAAGTTCTTTAATCTCTGGCAAGACCACACAATAAAAACAATTCCTCTTGCTCTTGCTCATCTTCCTTCCTAAGCTCCATGCTCTACTTTTATGAATAATTACATTTTTTGGTATGGGGGATTGAACCCAGGGGCTTTGTACTTCTGAGATTACCCCCAGCCCTTTTTATTTTATTTTGAAAGTCTCACTAAGTTGCTGAGGCTGACCTCTAACCTGCGATCCCCTTGTCTCAGCCTCCCAAGTAAATAATTACATTTAAAACAGGAGAAGTTGTATGATTGTTGCTATAGTTTGTGGACAATCGTGGATTTGGCTAATTTATTTGTTGGTGGAAGGCCTTTATCTGGTTATGTATCTGGGTTTCACCATGGTATTTAATTTTATGTATGTTTATGGGAGAAGGGCAGGTAAAATAAGTCAAATTGGGGGCTAGGTTCCATAGTCTGGTTCTCCTGACTAGAGAGTCCTGACCGGCCAAGAGTTGAAAATCCTGTGGTCTGCTCTGGCAGACCAGTTCTTATGGAGTTTTTCTATGAAACCCCAGTCATTATGCCAGTAGATTCATTCTCGTATTCATTCTGTTTCTCTCTCTGCCTCTCTTCCTTTCCCTCCCCTCTCTATCTATGGTTCAGTCAACTTCCCAGAAAAAGCCACAATGTAATAAGCCTAAATCAATGTTAAGATTCGCCACACAGTGTATAGTTGCCAATTTAGGTTTTCGAAGAGAAAGAACAGAAATTATTAAAGAATTATCCAGCTTTGTTGAGACCCAGGCAATTAGTTTCTTGAATACTGCAGAACCATTTAAAGCATCCATTGCTTATCTGCGGAATTAAAAAAGCCTTCACTATTATTTCTTGTTTAACAAACTTTGACCACACTCAGACTGGGGAGTTCCATACAAAAGATGTACAGGCCTGAAAAAAAAATTTTTTTTTAAAAACTGATTAAATTTTAACCAGCTGCTGGGCAGATAGTTTGCCTGAGGCACATTTGTCAGTTTCAAAGGGTCTTTTTATTAATTTTGCATTTTGTATTTTGTTAGTGGAAAGAGCTCCCTCTTTGGGGACTGCCAAAAGCTATAGGCTGCGAATCTTCAAGCAGCCCAAGGACGCTTCTGAGAATGCCAAGTAGATTTGGATTCCCAAGCACTCCCTATTACATGAGCTTTATCAGTCCTAAAAATATATTAACTTTAGGGGTGAGTTATTTGAATTAACTTCCCGGGATCCCTGCTGGCTCTGCTTTGGTTAATGTAAATCCTGCTA
Organism: Glis glis; assembly: GCA_004027185.1. Lineage (NCBI taxonomy): Eukaryota > Metazoa > Chordata > Mammalia > Rodentia > Gliridae > Glis > Glis glis. Next base: position 5,480 of record PVJS01041871.1, read on the forward strand.
TTTGTCTGTGAGACTATGTCTGACCTTGCTGTGTGAACTTGAACAATTGACTTGACCTCTCTGAGACTCAGGTTCCGGGTATATAAAATGATAGAGAGGGTTTATCTTTATGGTCCCTGAAGCACTGGATTAACTGCTTTATGACTGGCCAGGGAGTTCTGACATGGGAAAATGCTCATGTGTTTTTCATTTTTGTAAATGGGATACAGAAACTGAGTGGGTTATGAGCTATCCTATTAATGATGCTGGTAATAATTATATCACTGTAATTAACTAGAAATTGTATTAATTTTTTTGTATGCCAGGTTCCATGTTAAGCACTTTGCATGCATTTTGGTATTTTATATTTTAGAGAAAACTCCCGATGTGGGGGCTGTCATCATTCCATAGTCTAGATGAGGCAACCGAGGGTACAAAAGATTAAGAAATTCTCCCAAAGTTAAAGAGTCAGTAAGTGGCTGAGCCAGGACTTGAAAACAGTCTGGTGGATGCCAGGAGTTATGCTATGAAAAAGTTGGTTTCCTTCCTCTGGATATAAAGATGCACTTCTGCTCCTGGGCTGGAAATGTGTTCTGGTTTCATACGAATGTTTCCCAATTTCAGATCTGTCTGGGATTGAACTGGGTGAGAATATTTATGTCAAATTCAATAGTGTCCTGGCAGGCTCCCACAGGCCGCGCTCAGCTTCGGCAGCTCCAGGCTGGAGGGGCCGCCCGCAGCGCTGAGACAATTTGTGAAGAGGAGACAGAACTCAGGGGTTAAATGGAAAATACAAACCTCTTCTGTGATGCTGGGAATTTCGTAAGTTCCACTCAGGCATCTTCAAACAGCATTAAATACAAAGTAAAAAAGTCTACCCTCGGGCTAGAATTTGTAGACGACTTACCTGCAGGAGAATATGGCTAAATTTCTGCCTGATGACAAAGAATCAGGGTTTACGTTTACAAAGTGGGAGGAAAAAAAGCAAAGTATGGGTACATATGTGGTTTTTTTTTTTGGTCCCTGAATACATATTCCTTTTTGTGTTGCAACTTTTAATATATATTTTATACATAAATATATCATTTCACCAGTGAAACTTTTTATGCCAAATCAATACCTGGCAGGCTGACTTCTACATTATTTAATGTCCTTACCTATTGGGAGGGACATGATACCATCAGCCTCAGTGTGATCTTTAAATTCCTGCAGAGGATTCTTTTACTTAACTCTGAAGGGCAATTCTCTGGGGTAAGATGCTCTATCATGAACACAGCTTCCCCAACGCCCACCCCCAGTGGTGCTGAGAATTGAACCCAGGGCCTTGCACATGCTCAGTGCGTGTTCTACCACTGTGCTACCCTCCCCCCCCCCATTGTGGCTTTTTTGCTTGCTGTTCATCTGGCTTGGGTTCTTCAATCATGATGACTTAACCTGTTGATCACAAAAAAAGAAGGGAGAGCAAATCGCACAAAGTTTTGTGTGATACTTGGGATGGAACAGTGGGATCCATCTCCAGGGGCTTGTTTGATTCATTTTTGAGCTAAACTCTCCTGGCTTTCTGCGATCACAATTGGCCTGCTATTCAGGGTACTCTAGCTAGCAAGATGGAACATTTGCCTGGACTGGTATAGAAATCCTAAAGAACTTCCACACCAACGTTAGTTCCATGAAAGAGAAACACACACACACACATACACACACATACACACACACACACACACACACACACACACACACACACTTGTAAAAACATCTAAGTTATTGCATTTGGTAAATGCTTATAGACTTGAAAATACTTAGAAAGAAAAAGAAACAAAATATATTGGAAATACAATATATCATTCAATATGTCACAGGAATGGAGGAATGTCAGGCTCAGGAAAATGAGGCAGTTTACAAGGAATATTGGGGAAATTAGTAGCAGAGTCAAGCACAGGGTCTGGTCTTGTTCTTGATCCAGGATCCTTTGTACTGCACCTGTATTTCTCAAAAATCGGATTTCATTATATAGCTCGAGTCTGTTACATTAGATTCATAAGTTTAGAATTGCTATGTTTTTCTGGTGAATTGAACCTTTGTTTAGGTAGTGACCCTCTCCATATATAATAATTCTATATAAGCCCAAAATTTATTTGCTTAAAACAACACAGGTGTGCTATCTTGCAGTTTCGTGGGTTAGGACTCTGAGCATGGCTTCGCTGCACCCATATTCTAACTTCTCTCACAAGGCTACTTACTTTTGAAGTGTTAATCCAGGGTGTGTGGTCTCATGGGAAAGGGCAGGAGGGCTCCCGGGAAGGATCCCCTCTCACACTTACTCCGTCCTGGAGGGCAGCATCCAGTTCCACTTGGGCAGTTGGACGGGTGTGGGATCGTTATTCAGTGATGGTTGATCACCAGAGATTGCCCTCTGTGCCTTGCATTGAGGGTCTCTCTAAGATGGCAACCTGCTTTCTCAAAGTGGGTGAACAAAGGAAGCAGTGGAGAGAATCTGCCAGCAAGATAGGAGGTATGACCTCCCATTATACCCTCCCTTGAGCAAGGGAGGATCCTTCCTGTCTGCCTTGAACTGACATCAACTCTTTTTCTGCCTTAAGAAGAAATCTTTAGATGGACAAAGAAGGTGACCTAACTGAGGGAGTTGGGAGGGGAGTGGAGGGAAACACACTATAGCACATGATGTACATACACATACCTATGAGACTCAATCACTATCCGGAGCATGAAAGGGAGGGAAGGGGGAGGGAATAGGGTGGGATTGAAGGGAGGGCTAAATGTGCAATGTGTGCATGTATGATGTTCAGACCCTGACATATATCAAACTGTATAATTACAATGCACTAATAAATGAACAACAACAACAAAAAAGAATTGAACTGAAATATCAGCTCTTCCTGGGTCTCAAGCCTGCTGACCTTTGATCTGGAACTTACACCTTCAGATCCCCTGAGATCAAGGCACTGGCAGATTCAGTGCCTGGTGAGGGCCCACTTCCTAGTTCAGTGCTGGAAACTTCTTGCTGTGTCCTCACATGGTGCAAGGGACAAAGCTTCTCTCTGGGATCTTTTTGACAAGGATGCTCAACCCTTCCATGAGGGCTCTACCTCATAACCTAAGCACCTCCCAGTAGCCCCACCTCCTAATGCTATAATGTTGGTGATTAGGTTTCTGCATATGAATTAGGGAGGATATATTCAGACCAAAACACCATCATGTCTTGTAACTTCTAATGTTTTGAGTTTTGTTATCTGGGCTAGTCTATGGATAATTGTTTCAGCTACATCTTCCAATTCACTAATTTTCTCTTCAACTTTATTGTATCTGCTAATTTATCATATCCAGTGAGTTTTTTAAAAATTATGGTCAATAATTACATTTTTTATTTCTATTTTATACCTTTTCTAATGTGTCTGGCTATTTTTTTCTTTTGTGGTACTGAAAATGGAACCCAGGGGCCTTCTACCTCCGGGTTATACCCCCAGAGCTATTTTATTTTTTATTTGGAAATAGGGTCTCACTAAGTTGCTGAGGCTGGCTTCGAACCTGCGATCCTCCTGTCTCAGCCTCCCAAGTACTGGAATTACAGGCGTGCACCACCACGCTTGGCTGTGTCTAGCTATTTTACAGTGTTTCTTTGCCTGCTTTTTTATTGTAATGAAAGAAATTCACATATAGATGCTATATATTTTATCACATAACTACAATATATATAGTTCTTGACTGGCTTAGCCTAGGTTTTCCAGAAATCAGAAGTTATATGTGACTGCTTCAGGAAGGACAATCTTAGAGAGAGGGAATAAGGGCCAAGTCTGAGTGAGGTTGGAAAAGAAAGCCAGTCTAAACGAGGATGCACCCTTAGCTGGCTGCCACTAAATGCAACCGATTGTTTCATAGCTTAGGGCAATCACATGACTTCTCAAGCAGCCATATAAACTACTTTCCAGGGTCATCAATTGATGACGATGGTATGAGAAAGAATTTGTCCATTGGCTCTCCTTATTCACTGGTCAAAGTTTTGACTCTCCCACACCTGGTTTCCAAGGGCATAGGCAGGATCTCTCAGTGTCTCATGATTAGCAATATCAGGGAAGCCCTGGGACAGGAAGTGAGACTCCTGCAGTGCAGGCATGAGATGAAACACTTTTAGGCTGCACCTGCATGAAGTTGGTCTGAATCTACACACGACTGATTGTAAGGCCATTGACCAGAATATGAAACAGCTAAGGTCAAGTGTATTAGAATTGGTGTATAAGACATGGTCTGGTAAAGTGTCTAAATCTGGTACTTGTTTCTGATCATTCTTTTTTGTTTATAATAGTTTGTTTTCTTGTATATTTGCTGATAATTTATTGAAAACTCTTAGTTGGTTGATTTTAAATTAGGGGGAATCCTGTGTGGACCAAATCAAGAATGTTTTCATCCAGAGACAAATTGCATTTGCTTCTGCCAAGAGCCAGAGGGTTGCTACCTACCTGGGACCTCTTTAAACTTCATCCTGACTTTGCAGCTTAATGCAAGAGTCAAATGATAAACAACTCCACTGCTCAGCTAGCCTGAGGCATATTTACCAGACTATAGTGCTAATACTGGCCTTTTCTTTAGATGAACCTTGTTTTCCATATTTGCTTACAGGTCACACTCATCTTTTGATCTTTTTTTCTTTTGAATGAGAGAATGGGTGCTTAGAGAGTTTCCTCACTATCCGAGAGCCTGGCAATGCATTCCAAATGATGTTTTATACAGCACACAGTTAATGTGTGGTGAGAGAGCACCTCTGAGTCTCTGACTGCCTCACTCTTGGAAGGAAAGTCATGCTTTCTATTCTTTTACAAAACAGGAAAGGATGAGAATTACAGTGGGCAAATGGGGAACTTTAGGAGATCTCGTTCTGGTTATATATTTAAAGGCTGTGCATGTGTTCTCATACCTGCCTCTTTGAATATGCTGAACCATTTCCTGTGCTTCTAAACTACTAGACAGTTTCCCCTGCTTCCTTGGAGGGGCTGAGTTCAGGCTGGCCTTGGAAAGGAGAGGATGGAAGCCAATCCTCCAAGGTTCCTGAAAGCTGCGGCCTAGCACCTGCTGGGACATTAGCCACGCTTGAAACAACTCTCTGCAGGCTTGGTTCTGGGGCAGGTGTGTTTTCAAGACAGTGCTGACCATAGGTGTGAGTGACACAGGCAGACAAGTGTGAGACATGAAAAATACAGGCTTTCGCAGCATGGCCAGGTGTGTCAGGAGCACATCTGGCCACAGAACCCCAGGGGTGTGTCCTCCTGCTGCTGGAAATGGCATGGAGTGGGCACAAGCCACAGAGGGAGTGCAGAAACTGTATGAAATGAAACGAGGAGGCTATTAGTCCCAGGAGGCAGACTCGGGACTTCCCTAATATTCCTCCCACTCACGTGGGCAGTGAAACTGGAGGAAATTGGGGCATGGCAGCTTGGCTGAGAATAGAAAGTGAGATATATGGTTCTGGACGAGAAGCAGATTTTGTGACAGTAACTCAAGAAGGAAAAGAGTACAGGATTCAGCAGAACGTGGGAGTTCTGGAGGCCTATGTATCACCCAGCCTGGTGCCTCCAGCCCAGGCCTCCTACTTTGGCTGGCATGAGAGGCCTTTGTCTAGCATGACAGTCAGCCTGAAATAACAGGCACTGCTGGAAAGTTCTTCAGTTCAGGTCTATTGCAGTTCTCCTGTTTACCAAGGAGAGTGCTTTAGGGTACTGCTACTGTGTCTTCTTTAAGGAGACATCACCTCTTTTTACTTTTCAACAAAGAGAGAAACATTTGGTAGGCAAAAGTGCCTGGCTTAAATTTAGTGACATTGTTTTGTTTTTGTTGAATTTAATTTTGGATTACTTTTTAGGTAATTTAATTTAATTAAGGAAAAATGAGTCAACTTAAGGAAAAATATTAAAAGCAATATGGATGATAACTAGATATGGCACAATTAAGCCAGGAGTGGTGGTGCATGCCGATAATTCCAGTACTTGGGAGGCTGAGACAGGAGGAACACAGGTTCATGGACAGCCCTAGGAACTTAGCGAGGCCCTCTGCAACTTAGTGAGTCCCTGTTTCAAAATAAAAACTAAAATAGGACTGGGAGTGTAGCTCAGAGGTAAAATACTAGCATGCACCCGGGTTCAATCCCCAGGATCACAAAAAAAAAAAAAAAGGAGAAAAGAAAGTAAAAAGGAAGGAAGGGAGGGAGGGAGGGAAGAAGGAAGGACACAATTATAAATGTTAGGAAACACTAATCTAGAATAATCCTGATTTTATGGCTCAGGCATAGGAGAAATCGAGGAAGAAGAAATTACCTTCTCAAGGTCCCAGGTCACATCAGTATCAGAGCAGGAAGTACAATCCAAGTCTCTCAACACCCAATCCATACTCTGTCCAGCACCCCAGGCTGTGTCCCTATGATTTAACAACACTGAATAAGATAGAGTGCCTGCCCCTCATGGCAGAGGCAGAGCTAACAGCAAAACGCCCCTGTGCCCTGAGCTAATTGCCAACAAAAGAGAACGGCAAGGTGTTCTGAGACATTAAGCAAAGCTCTTGTGCTTGTGCTGCCACTTCACTCTTTGTTTTCCCTTTCTCTTGCCCTGTGCAACCAAGGAGGTCCTTTCTTTGATGTTACTTTTTTCAGGAAACTGTGTGACTGCCCTCCGTTTCCAAATGTCAGTGCTCTCAGGAGGAAGGAGAGGAGTACAGATTTAGTCAAACCCTTGATGATTTGAGGAAAAAGATTCTCTCTCCCACTCACCCACCCCCAACTAGAAATGGTCCTCTTCTTGGTCCTGGGAGTGTTGAAAGATGGGTGGAAAAGTCACATAAGAAAGATGATGATAATTCCTGAAGAAGGAGCTTCTAGACTGACTCCCAGGAAGAACTCCCGGTGAGCTGAGAACTTCAGAAGGGCTTGTGGGGTCTGAGAGCAGAGGGGCCCCACTTCTCTGGCAGAGTTACTGGGAAGCGGCAAGGCCACAGAGATGGAGTGGCTGCTGGGTGCATCTAGAGGAATAAGAACAGAGGAGTATAGAAGAGATTCCTGAACACTATTGTGGCGCAGGAGTAAAGGAAGGATTTGACAATGGAACTGACCATGCCGATGGGAACTGGTGACAGTTTGGCAGTGACTGGCAGGGAGAGGTTTCTGTGGACCAAATAAGAGGAGAATTTTAAAGGACAGCTGAATTACAGGGGGAAAAAAGCGCTACATTTTCACAGCTGGTTTGATGGATTGCAATTCATGTCTGATTTAAGAAGTAAGAATAAGGGAATGTATGTGCTCAGAATGAAGAGCAAGTCATAGCTGAATCCATGAAATGGACTTTGGCTCAAATCTTAAAGGATGGATAGGATTGCAAAAGGCTGACAAATTAAAAGTTGGGGGGAAATAGACATAATCAGTAGATCTTTCTTTTTCCTGGTAAAACAAAGAAATAAGTTTCCTAAAAGAGGTTCAAGTAGAAAAGGCAAAGGAAAAGGTGACTGATTCTCAGTGAGAGGTGAGGGCACATTGCCAGGGGTGGTCATGGCACCCAGATTTGGACAGATGAGTAGAGAAAATTCTCTGATCTCAGCTCAGCCACTGAGAAGGCACATACCCAAGTGTGAGTGTTTGGGTAATACCTCCTGGACCTGATACTTCCTAGCTTCTACCCCATTCTATGATTTATGCAGAGAAAAGATAAGTTTTGAACATCGATCTAGGTATAGCTTATGAAGTCATGTGGTATAGGGACTTCAGAGTTTTTAACCAGCCAGGACTCAAACCAATGGTCTTTTAGAGACTCAGTTTTCTTACCCAGAAAAGGGGAAAAATACACCTACATCATACGCTTGTTGGAAAAAATAAGATGATAATAGAAAGGTGCTATTAGCAGTTGCTTTTTTTCTTCCCTGTTCTTTCTGAAGGGAGAGTCTTTTTCTTATCTCTGCATCCATCATTGTGCCTATTTCGTGCCTTTTATATAGAGGGACAACAAAGACTTTCTTCCTTTGACTTGCTCCAATTTAAAGAATATGTATAATTAAAAAATGGACAAAGAAAATCAGCACTGGTTGGCTTGTGCAGTTGTTATATGAACAGATCAGAGAAAGTTTTCCATTAACCAGCACAGTTTTTCATTCTTTGACTGTCAGTCAGCACGAGGGTAATCCCAGGAATCGAGGCACTGAGAAGTGAATTTCTGCCTGGACTGATCACAGCAGCCCTGACATCACACAGCTGCTGCTTTCCATAATCAATGTCAGAGCTTAGTTTATTCACCTTATGAGTCCCTCGTGAAATTCCAAACCCGGTACCTGGACGGTAACATTTCCCCTAATTGATGCATGTTTGCTCTGGGAATTACATCCTGTTTGATTAATTTTGGGTTAGATTTCCCTCCTCCTGGTCCTGTGATTTCCATGGACAGAGCTGTTCTTTTGATGCTTTGCATGTGGTGGAGGGAAATGGATCTATGGGCATTGAGCTGGGTCCTAATGCTAGACTTCTGACTTTGAGGAAACTTTACTATGGGAAAAGACCTGGAAATGACTGCCCTGATGTATGGTGCCACATTTTCACTTAATGTTAGGAAGAGAGAAAGAGTAACACTAAGCACCAGACAGTGTTAGACAATTTATGTTCAGAATTGCATAGTCATTGTGAGGCCTATTTGTAAATGAGGAATAAATTTGTAAATGAGGCTCAGAGAGATAAAAAACCACAAGCTCGATCAAGAGTGCAGCTTTTGTCCAAATCTCATGTTTCTTTTACTCTGCCACACTTAAAAAAAATTAAACTAGACTAGTTTTGTAAAAACTGGAGTTAAAAAAAATCACAATTAAATGACTGTAAATCCACCATCGCCTCTCTAGCTCCCAAGCATCTTCTTGTTCACATCGGCATGTTTTTCAGTACAGTTGTGATCATATGGTTTGAAGTATTATTCAACACATTTTTAAATAAATATTTTCTTAGAAACAGCTTTGCAAGGCCCTGGGTTCAAACCTCAGTACCAAAACCAAAACAAAAACAAAAAACAAAAAAGAAATGAAAAGAAAGAAAGGAAGGTGCGGCTGGCATTGAGAGGCTGTGCAAGGAGGGTCAGGAGTTGTACAATACGCCATCCTATCGTCTCCTCAGCTGCAGCCCTGGTAGGGGAAGGGGTTTTGGGTATTTATCCAGCAGGTCCTCAGCCTCATCTGGCTTTGTCATTTGCTGCTCAAGGCTGATGCTTCAGAGATCCAGCCTGGTGCTTCAGCATCCCAGCTCCCACTGCCCCAGTTCTTGTACCTACAGTGGTATTCATGGGGCTACCATGCTTCCCTGGCTGTGGTCAGACATTAACAGGGGAAGAAAATTAAACTCATTTAAGTTAGCCAGGAGCTTTGGAAATGGAAACACAACTGTGATTCAAATTCTTTGGAACATTTGTGCTCACACTTTGATTGAGAATGACAGCCAGGTGTGGTGGCACACACCTACAATCCCAGTACTTGGGAAGCTGAGACAGGAGGATCATAGGTTCAAGTCTAGCCTCAGCAACTTAGTGAGGCCCTCAGCAACCTAGTGAGACCCTGTTTCAAACTAAAAATTAATAAAATAGTGCTAGGGGTGTAGCTCAAAGGTAGAATGCCCCTGGGTTCAACCCAAAGTTAAAAGAAAAAAAGAAAAATTGCCCTGAGCTTGAAAATACTGCTATCCACCTAGGTCTTCAGATTAGCAGGACCACTTGAAAAGGTGTGCAGAGAACTCTGTAACTTCATCCTGCATGAGGACTGGGGATGATGGGTAAAGAGTGGAGAAGAGGAGGAAGGGCCATAGACCCTGTCTGCAGGGAGCACACCTTGCAATTTGAGAAGCCAATATTAGGTTTACCACATATTCTGGTTTTCCCAGAGCAGTCCCCATTTATGCATCCTATCCCAATATGTTTATTAGTAGTGAACTCTTTCACTCTAACTACTGTATTGATTCAGAAAATAAATTGATGTTCAACCTGGCAATCTCAGTAAGATGATAGTGACACATGGATATTCTGAAGGAAGGTAAGAACACAAAATGCTCTAAAGGGTTTGAAACAAAGAAGCCATGCTCCTATTCAGGGAACCTCAGGATGCCTGCCAGGAGACTTGCAGTGTCTTTGTGAATGAGATAAGTCAGTCATCAGAGCTTGTGTGGCATTTAACAAGTAAGACTTGACTTGTCTGGTCTGACATGGCTTCATGCAGTTGGTGTCCAGGCCCTTGTGATGAAGGATCTGACCCATTAGACCTCTGGCCTCCTGTATGCTGGTGCCTGCAATTCCACTGGCCAGCATCAGAGAGTGGCATATGTAGTCCTGCAGATACTCAGTTTAATACCCTATATTTACATCTCAGACAAGTTAACCAGAATATTTTGGTATGGGATGGGGGTGGAGGTGGCATGTATATACAGCCATTGCTTTTACTGGGCTGAACGAGGCAAAAGATATGCTCAGAGCTGATGTGATTTGGGCCATTCATTTGTGTGGGACACTGAGGACAGTCAGGGCTTCCATTCATTAGAGACAGAGGAGAACGCAAAGTAAGCATTGTTTCTCCTGATGTAAATTGAAAGTACCCAGGGGGAAAGTAAATATATTTTATAGAACTAGAAAGGTTATGTCGTGTTCTTTGAGAAGGAGTGGGGAGAGGGGAAGCAATAAGTCACATCTCTGCAAGGCAGGTCTCAGGAAGCATAAAGGCATAATGGAAGAACCAAGCCCATCCTTGCTTTCCCTAATGCCCTTTTATTCAGTCAATTGTCCTATCAATCAATTGACCAATCAATCCATCAATAAACACATAGTGAGAACTTACTACCAGCCAGCCTCTAGGATGAGTAGAGATGATGTCCAAATCATAGTCCCTCTCATGAATGAGCTCATCTTCCAGTTGGGAATGAATAGATTATGCCAACTCTTGTCTTCCCCATTCACCATTATGCATACTCAAACCTGCTCAGCCCCTGGCCCAATCCCCATTGGGCAGGCAGTATGAAAAAAGATCCATTCACTTCAACAGGTAGGGAGTAGAATTAGTCATGCAGCCAAAAGCCTGAGGTGTAGTGTGTTTAGGCTTTTAATTGACAATGACTGCCAACCTCTGCTCAGAGCACAACTAAGACTCAGCTTCCATTTCTGCTTGACATTGTCTGCAGTCAGTGTGACCTAAAGCACAATGAATGTGTGGGCTTTGGAGTCTAGTGATCTGGTTTGAATCCCTCTGCTACTCTCTATCTGTGGTGTTCCAGCTATATATAACCCTTTTCTACAAAAATTCTTCACATTTAAAAGATGTGAAGAATTAATGAGGTCATTGGCTACAGAGCCTAACACAGAGAAGAGATTCAAATGATTAGTACTGTTAGTACTATTAGTATTATCAGTAGCAGTGATAGCAGTAGTGGTGGTAGAAATAATAATAGTAGTTGATGCCAAAATAGGTGTAGTAGTTTTCCCACAAGGAATTGATTCCTGCTTTAGTGAATAATGTCCTGTTATCAGGTTCATGGGTTTTCTGTAGACAGATAAGTCTTCCATGGCCATAGATATTTTCGTCCAAATGGACTAATCAGAACATCAGCACTCTTTCCACTTAGTGGTCAGCCCTGACTTTAATCAATATTGAAATCACTGTACCTCCTTGGACATTTGTTCAGAGCTCTGGGATCACCTAACAAAGACCAGCCTCAGAGTTGGCATGGTTATCCTAAAATGGTCCCTTGTTCTAGATTCTGTCCTCACTCTCCTGTCCTTGTTGCCAAGACATTTACTTTCTTTATGACAGAGTTTATCAGGTTAGTACTAGATATCTGCATCCCATCATGCCTGGCAAATCAATAGCTCTCTTCCTCTCTGTCTTCTTCCCTCACCTTCTTTTGAATTTCTTTACTTTTTTTAACCCATTTTCTAGCCAGAATATTTTTCTATACATGCATTCATATCTATTTCATTTTTATACTTTTCATCATGAGCTGTAATCTTGTAAAACAGATATTAATCTTCATCCCCATTTCCTGATAATACAGTTTCTAAAACCCTTGTAAGCCGGGCGTGGTGGCGCACGCTTGTAATCCCAGTACTTTGGGAGGCGGAGACCGGAGGATCCGGGTTCGCGGCCAACCTCAGCTCTCTCGCTGTCTGTCTGTCTGTCTGTCTGTCTGTCTCTCTCTCTCCTTAGTGAGGCCCTCCGCAACTTCATGAGACCCGGTTTCAAAATAAAAGTCTAAAAAATAGGGCCGGGGGCGTAGCGCGGAGGTAGAACGCCCCTGCGTTCAATCCCCGG
>PVJS01041872.1:0-17764 GCA_004027185.1 Glis glis
CCCTCCCCTCCCCTCCCTTCCCTTCCCTTCCCTTCCCTTCCCTTCCCTTCCCTTCCCTTCCCTTCCTTCTTTCCTTCCTTCCTTCTTGATACTGGGGATTGAACCCAGGGGTGTTCTACCTCTGTGATACACCCCTGGCCCTATTTTATTTATATTTTATTGTGAAGCAGGGTCTTGCTAAGTTGCTGTGGCTGACCTTGAGCCTGCGATCCTCCTGTATCAGCCTCCCTAGAACTGAGATTAGAGGCGTGCGCCGTCACGCCAGGCTCTGACCCCCTTTTCTTACTGGAGCCTCAGGCGGGTGCTTCCCATCTTCTCACCAGCCTTAGCCCTGTCTCTGTGTCGCTGCCTGTTTTTCTTTCCTCGTCTGCTCCATGTGCCCAAGTCAGTGTCTCGGAAACTAGTAGGCACTTCATCTTGTTGAGCGAGTTGAACAGGTGGGTGAGGGAGGCCCGGGACGTGAGCAGTGTGGAGGGGTGGATGTGCCGGGCTTGAAGGTGGACACCTTAGCTTTGTGGGGACGGTGTGAGATCACGTGTGAGAAGCAGGACTCCTCCCACTGTTAAGCCCATGGGTCTCTCTTCTGGGCACTGCTTGGCAAAGTGAAGGTTGGGGGCAAGTCTTCACCCTCCCCGTTCTGTTGTTCTCCATGGGCGCAGCCTCTGTGGAGGCCATTTGGATCTTGATCATTTTTTTTCTTTTACTTTGGCCAGTAGGACAGCCCAGGGTGAGTCAGCCATCTTGTGGTCTCTTTGCTCTCCAAGGCGAGCCATCGCGTCTCTCTCGGTGCTCTGTCCTCGCAGAGTGGGGTCAGATTAGCGCTGAGGGATCTGAGGATCACCCAATCTGGTGGTTCCCCAGTGTTGGCTGCAATTAGGATCCCCCGGGGAGCTTTCAAAAAATACTAGAGCTTGGCCTCCACCTCTCTCGCCCAGATTCTCACTTAATTGGTCTGGGAAGGAGGGGCCCAGGCACCAGAGTTGGTTTACAAGTCCCCCAGGTGATTCTAATATGCAGCTGGCGTCGGAGCCACCAACGAATCTGCCGGGCCCAGAGAAATCAAGCAGCTTGTCTAAAAGGGACAGGCTGTTGTTGTGTTAAGAAATACACTAGAGGAGCTGCAGAGAATTTCTTTGGATGGACGGTTTTCAGTTGGCCTGCTTCTGTGGTCGATGAAATAATTAACCTGGGCTAGGTAAGTCAGTCAGACACAGAGCAGCTCTCAGAGACGGGAGGGTGCCTCTCTGATGGATGGACAGACAGATGATGAAGGCTACTGAGATGTGCATCGTGGGCACAACCATGTCACAGGGACCAATGCGTGGCACCAATCCTCCGATGGGCCATGCGAAAGGGTTCACAGTGACAGACACTGCAGGTCACCCAAGGACATCATCTTGGCTTTGTTATTTCCTGGGAAGCCTTGATTGCAGACCCTGTTGTCTTTAAGTGCTCTGCTTTGGGGTTGCCCATACTGCCAGGATGTGGGAGCTTCGCCCCTGCAGAGAGGCCTTCCTGCGTGTGGTCTTGCAGTGAGGGTCGCAGGACTGCAGGGGACATGCGGAGGCTTGCTTCTTCCACCCGGCACTCAAAATCATGCCAGGAGAAAGGAATGAACAAAACAACCTTTGCCACCAATCTGCTGTCCTCAGACAGATACATCGCGGAGGAACGAGCTGTCACCACCACTTAGGATGACCGAAGCTCCACGTGGAGCCCTTGCAGCCAGTCGGCGGTGCTTAAAAACGATTGCAACTCTAAGCTATATGGAAAATTGGAGGGTACAGCCTCTTGGGAATCCAGGTCAGGAGGAGAGGGCGGCTTTCAAAGTTCTTTCCTTCTGGAGCTAATGGGACACCCAGGGGTGTCTCTGTCTTAAATCCAGGAGGATGTGGGGCTGAGCACCCTTGTTCTGGCTCTTACTATCCTCTGCCTTCGCAGTTCCCAGGTCCCCCGGCTGTTCTGTGGGAAGAGATGGTGGCGGTCCCTGTGGAAGGCAGCTGCCCTAAAATAGAAGTGTGGTCAGTGGTCAGCGCCATCAAGATTTCAGGCTACCTGGAGGATAGTGAGCGATGGAAAGACATAAAATAGGCGTGTCTTGGGTAGGAGGATTCACTCAAGAGTTGTTTATCAAGTTCTTACATTGGACTGCTGAACTTGGGGAGCGGACAGGGGTTGTTTTAGCCATAACCAGGAAAAAAAAAAGCAGTAATGCTGGACAGGAGAGGGTGATAAAACGCATTGCCTATTCCCTTTCTGCCTGTGGAAATAATTATCGGGGGAAGGAAGCGCTGTCTAAGAATTTGATCTCGGCCAAAGAACATGTAAACTACAATTTTATCATGTGTTCTTTGTGAAGTTAGGAGAAATGATCAGGGAAAAGCGGTTGCTGCTTCTAAAGGACAATTCAAGACTACAGCAGCCCGGTTCTCATAGAGCTTCTGGCCTAGTGGGGAACATGTACAGTATACAACGAAAGTGTGGGTGTTTCGTGTCTGAGTGACAGGGAAGATGGTGGATTCAGACAGGGAGTCAGGAGAAGAAGGATATGGAATGATTTTGAGATGGCAATAGTACACCTGGGTGTCTGATGTTTCGCTAATGGAAGAGTGGGGGTGATGCTCAGAGACAAAGTTGGGGTTGGAGAGGGAGGTGTGGAATCTCTACCTAGAGTAGATTTGGGTGTTTGGAACTAAAGAAGGGAGTGCTTTAGGAAATAAGAAGAGAAAAGGGACCAGGATAGAACCACAGAGAGTCTCACACATGGGGCAAAGAAAGAAGAGGAGGGACCGAGGAAGGAAGGTCAGAGGAACTGAAGTGTCCAGGGCCAGCAAAGCCAGGTTAGATGTTTCAGAAGGAAGGCGGTCAGCGGTGTCAGGTGCTGTGGCCCAGGTACAGGAGTCACGGTGGATTTTTGGCAGGTGCACTGGTTAACTATTAGCTGTTAGCTGGGACCTTTCTCAAGGGGAGCCAGCCTACCCGCATTCACAAGGCTCTGAATCTGTGAATTGTCTCAAATTTAGGAATTGGTCGAGGGGCCACAGCTCTCAACAGGGATGATTTGTCAGACTTCTACTTGCCAGACCCAGTGGGTCGTACATGTACTTCAGTTCTAGAGATACCAAAGGTTTTGGTGGGTCCAACCATTCTGATTGGTGCTTCGCTCTGCTGCCCATTTCAGCAATGGTGCCAGCTCGTCTGTGATTAAGAGTCCCTGCCACCCAGCGCTCCCATCCTAATGAACTTGATGGTCTAGTCCGATGACAGCAGTTCCCACTGTCCTTCCTGGCCCACAGATAAGAGCTGCTGGTCAGCTGTGCCGGGATGCCAGGGCTCCCCTCACCCGTTCATCTCCCAGCCTTGCTGAAGGGAGGGCCCTCTGAGCCTCCTGGCAGGCTCAGTCAGGGAGGGCGAACAAGCCTTAGGTAATAAGTCCATTCTACATTTTGGATCCCCTAAACCTCTGCATATCTCACCAGGGAACCTTTGGCATTTCAGCTTTCGTCAGTGTAGGGCGCTTAGCTTCTTAGTTTCAGGAAACCAACTTCACAAACTGAGAGCTACTTGGAACTGCTAGAGTTAGCACATTGAATCCCAAGTCTCTGCTCAGGGCACCCACAGCAACAAACTCGGCCCAATCTGATCTCCCGCTCTGCCCTGATCCAACACCCTTAGGATCCTTCTCACACCTGGTTTCCAGGATGTCGTTGATACAAGCTCACAACATCTGTCCCTTCTTCTGGTGTTCATGGCACCTGCACGTGGGTCACTGTTTGGACCTGAGCTCCTGAGGCCTGTGGGACCTGAGTGTGGTCCTAGGTGGAGGAGCAGCGAGAGGCCTGGGGTAGGTCTGGAGAGAGTCGGCTGTCCCGCAAGGCAGCTGCCTAGAGCGGCCATTCCAGGCTCCTTAGGCCCAGGGACAACTCAGGAAGAGGAGACGTAGACCAGAAGGAAGGTCTGTGTCCGCAGACAGAGAGGGCGTGGCAGAAACCAGCTCAGGTGTTCAGGCTGCCAGTCAACATCCTGATTTTAACATATCCTCAAGGTGGTGAATTCAGGGCACGCTGTAATTCAGCAATCTTTAGGATTGGACTTAGGGTTTCTTTTCAGAAATCTTGGCTACAGGAGATAAGGATCCTTTTGGGGGCAGTCCCAGAAGCTTCGTGGTCCTCCTAGACCGCAAACTGGGAACCAGAAGCCCCGAATGCATGACTTTCTTTTAAGTTCTCTAGTACTGTGTGTGTGTGTTTGTGTGTGTGTGTGTGTGTGTGTGTGTGTGTGTGTGTGTGTGTGTGTTACTGGGGATTAGTCCAGGAGCATTCTATCTCTGAGCTACACCCCCAGCCCTATTTATTTTATTTTTTAGAACATTGAAACAGGGGTTTGCTAAGTTACCTCACACTGGCCTCAAACCTGTGATCCTCCTGTCTCAGCCTCCAACACACTGGCATTACAGGTGTGCACCACTGCGTCTGGCCTCTACTACTCTTAAAAGGCAACTAGTGCCATTATACTTGTTATTTTCATGAAAAGTTTTATAGCAGCAACTACTTGGGTCACTCAGAGCCTTGTCTCTCAGATACTTGGTGACAAGTGATAATTTAGAGAATATTTTGCCATTAAATGCCAAAGGCCATTAATGTCCCTTTTGCCTCTGGTGATGGGGCCACTAATGCCTTTAAATCAAATCAGATCCAATTCTAGATGAATCAGTTCCAAGTCAAAGAACCCATCTTTAGAGTTCTCTTCCCCTGAAACTACTGCCAGTGCTAATGCCTGCATCAGGTGGGGTTTGATCCGGGAAGCGGGGCCCGGGTGAGGACATGCAGGTGGATTTCTTCTGGCAACTGGACCATATACAATTGCGGGAGCAGGTGCAAGGCCTATGGAAGAGTGTCGCCTCTGTGTTTGGCCAGAGGCTGGATGTGTTCCTAAGTCATCAGGGCCAAGAGTTGAGAAGAAAAGCTAGACACCAAGCAGGGGTAACAGAGGACAGACTGGAAGCAGAGGAGATGAACTATACCTACGAGGACAAACTGTCACTCCCGCTGTCTCTGGCCACCTCCAACTTGGATGACATGAGGGATCTACAGAAGTGGCTGGCGTCCCTCGCTCAGTGCTTGGCCTAGGACCAGCGATGCTGGAGGAGGCAGTCCAGCAGGAGGAGGAGTCAAGGACAAGCGTGGCCCAGGCCAACACGCTGAGCCAGCAGATCAGCACCAGCAGGCGTGGGCTGCGTGAGGCCGGGGCCTCCTGACCTGCGCAGCACTGGCCTGCCGCTTCATGCCTGCCTTAGCGAGCTCATGCCCTGCCCTTGTGGCCAGCCCTGAAGCCAGATCCACACAGGCAGGGGATTCTCAGACTTGTAGCTCAACTGAGCTCTGCTGTCACGTTACCAAATGACTGGAGAAGAGAAGTTTCTGGGGGAGTTCTGATACACAGGAGGGCGTGGGTGGCGAGGACAGCAGCCCTGGCAGCACCCCGGTGCGGTGTGTGCAGAGCAGGGAGAGCCCGAAGGCGGGTGTTTTCCAGACTTGCCCAGTGGGACCGATTCGATTCCCACGTGTTGTTTCAGACCTTGAGTCACTATCTAGGGGAAAGTGCCTGGGAATCTGTGACTAACAAGGACTCCTGTGACTCAGCAAGTTTCTCCAACTGACACCAGGGAGGGGCGCGGGTGAAAGGGAGGCTTTAAGTTTTGTGTTCATTGATTTATTATGTTCATTAAGATGAGCGAGTAGCCCAGGTTTACAAGCAGAGGGGAAGGGCTGAGCGTGGGGCAGATGGAGACGGAAGAGAGGAGGGCCAGGTAGGGAGAGGAGGAATGGCATTTCTTTTGGTTAAACAGAAGGAGAAACCAGACCAGGGAGGGAGGGGAAAGGTGATGTGAAGAGAAAAGAGGAGGGCCTCGAGCTTCTCAGGGAAATGGGCTGAAACAAGTCCCAGGGAGGCTGGGGAGCTGGATCTGGACCACAGAGATCCGCCTGGTGTCATTAAGAGTACGGTGGAGATGGCCAGCAGGATCCCAGAGCCCTCTCTGGAAAGCAGGTGACCCGACCTGTGTGGCTTCTTATCTTTGTCTACAGGCAGCAGAAATTGGTTCCAAATATTTTTTGTGTGTGTGTGTGGTACTGGAGATAGAACCCAGGGGCATTCCACCTCTGAGCTACACCCCCTATTTTTTAATTTTAATTTCAAACAGGGTCTTACTGAGTTGCAGAGGGCCTCACCAAGTTGCTGAGGCTGGCTGCAAACCTTCGATCTTCCTGTCTCAGCTTCCCAAGTACTGTGTTGGTGTGCGCCACCACGTCCGGCATTCAAAATCTTTTTAATATCAAAAACCTACTAAAAGCCGGGCATGGTGGCGCATGCTTGTAATCATAGTACTTGGGAGGCTGAGACAGGAGGATCGCAGGTTCGAGGACAACCTCAGCTACTTAGTGAGGCCTCCACACCTTAGTGAGACCCTGTTTCAAAATAAAGAATAAAAAATAGGGCTAGGGGTGGAGCTCGGAGGTAGAATGCCCCTGGGTTCAATCCCTGGTACCGCCAAAAAAAAAAAAAAAAAAAAAAAAAAAAAAAAAAAAAAAAAAAAAAAAAAACCAAACCAAAAACCTGCTAAAAGTCCTGGATGTTGGGTCTTAGTACAATTATAGGAGATTGATTTCAGAGCCTTAACATACATGTTTTATTTTCTATTAGGAACCTGATTTCTATATTCCTTATGCTTTGGCATCTGCCAAATAAGAGAGAAGAGGCCTCTGGGAATATCTGTACTATCTTGGGGGAGTTGATGGAGTTCACCCTAGTTAGATTTCATATTTGGGTTTAGGAACTTACTAAGGTTTTCTGGCTGTTTCTAGAAGCATGGCATGAACCTAGCACCTAGGAGCGTCGATGCTAGAATCAGGTCAGTTGGCTGCAGATCCCAGCTCTGACCCTCGCTACCTCGGCTTACCCAGAGTCTCTAGAAGTGGGGTAGTAATGGCGTGTATGCCCTAGGGGTGCTAGGAGAAGTAAACAGGATACATACTCCTGTAAATACTTAGCATGGTGCCTGGCACGCAGGAAGTGCCTTGTGATTCCTAGCATTGTCAGATTATTTGGGGGTGGTGGAGTTAGATCTGAGGATGAGTGGAGTGTGGACCAGGTTTAAATGGCATACATTTGGGGACTGGTGAAGGTTTCCTGGTGGGTTGGTTTCTTTTATCTGACCTTCCAATACCCAGAATTCTCCTTGGGCAGGGCTATTCCCTCCCCTGCCCACATTCCTAGTTAGCCCTGGTTTCTTTTTTTTTTTTTTTTTTTTTTGCGGTACCAGGGATTGAACCCAGGGGCGTTCTACCTCCGAGCTACACCCCCAGCCCTATTTTTTTATACTTTATTTTGAAACCGGGCCTCACGAAGTTGCGGAGGCCTCACTAAGTAGCTGAGGCTGGCTGCGAACCCGGATCCTCCCAAGTACTGGGATTACAAGCGTGATCTTTTGTTTCTAGCACACCGGATTTCTAGAAGCTCTCCCTAGGAGAGCCCCCCTCCTCCCCCCATCACTGTGTGCCAAGCCCTGCCTCTTCTTGGGAACTTCCTCTGCCACTCCTGTCCAGGCCTGTTCCATGTTTAGATTTTCCAAAGCGTGGCAGCCCTGCAGGTCTGAGCTCATGGGGGAGAACAGGAACCCGCGCAGGGGCCCCCTGTGGCCAGTGGTGGGGATAGCACCGCACCTCCTAGTTCCGTGACCTCTTGGCCAGGCAAACAAGGCGCAGTGGAGGAGATCGAGAGGGTGAGGAATGACCTGTGTTGCATGCCTGTTTCTGGAGCAGTGTCCCGTCCTGGCTGCTCCTAGGGTTAGGACCACATGGAAGTTCCCGCCCCGACTCACCTGGGCGGTGGGGAGGGTGGCGTTTGATTAGGGTGGAATAAATTTGGATTTAATGGCTTGTCTTAGTGATGTCTTTTTTTTTCCTTGTGGAGGACAGGGAGGCTGCGAGGAATATTTTATGCACAGCAAGACTGTCTACCTCTGTGTTGAATTGAAGAAGAAAAGCGGAGAAAGCCAGCCTTGTAAGAGTTCCCTTCTCCCAGAGGCCGGGAACATCCGCGTGCGTAGTGCTTTTGATTAGATCTGCTGTTTTGCCCGTGGCAGTCATCCATAAAAACACGCCTTTCCCATATACATCCTTCAAGGCTCGGTACATGATGCACTTGCTCTTTTTTTCCATCAAAGCCAAACAGAGGGGTGGTTTCCTCAGTAAAACCCCTCTTCTTTTTGGCTCCGTGCCTGACTCTTCCCAAGGTGCTTGGAAAGAAAGGAAAAATTCAGAATAGTTCCCTTTTGTTCTTGACTGATTCATGGGTGGAGGGAGGAAGGGGCGGTTTTCAGTTTGAAGCACTGCACGACGTTCAAGCAGTTTTAACAAATGGTGTCCACTAATCCCCATTGCGTGGACTGGCTGCCGGTGGCCACAGGCCTTCCCTCCCCTCTTTTCTTTTTCTGCCCATCGCTGAAAGCCCAGCACAATGTTTGGCACACAGTGGGTGTCTGGTAAGAGAAGAAAACCGAATGTGGAGCGTGCTTGGTCCTGCGTGGCACATAAGCCCGTCACGCAAAGCTAAGAGCTTATTAATATATATGTAAATTAAAACTATATTCGTGGCTATGCTTCTTTACTTCCAAAGCTTTATTCGTGGTGTGCTGTGGCATAGATCAGCCTCAACTTTGCTCAACCCCAAACAAGAAAATCAAATGAGGGCTCTCTTAATTATAGCAGTGGTTTCAAAGCAGTTATTGACCTGTGCGATCTCATTATTTGTCTTTCTGTCCGTCCATATATCCAAGTGTCTAAGAAAGTCAAGAGGTCACATAGGAACACAGCCAGAAATATGGTGCCTCTAATGTAGCCGATAAGAACTGGGATTGGCATGAATCTCTGTGGCTGGGGTTCATTTCCAGGATCAGATCAAAACCAAGCCATCAGTATCAGTAGGAGGGCCCTTTGAAATGATGGTTTCGCTAGTGTCATCGTGTGAAAAAATGGATTTGCTTTAACAAGTAAATTTTGCAAAACTGAGAGAAGGAAAGAAAGAAAGGAAGGAAGGAAGAAAGGAAGAAAGAAAGGCAGGCGGGCTGGGAGAAGAGAGTCTTACACATTTCTTAAAAGCAAAATTCATTCTGTTTTCTTCCCTCCTGGCCCTGACTTGCTGCCTTAAAGGAGAAGCCCGTTAAAAGAACATATTTGTGTGTGGAACAAGGTCATGCACTTATTGGTTTTCTGCTGCACAGCATAAATATACCAGACAAGGAGAATCAGTTGCTTTTACTACAGCCTTGTACTGTGCGCAAAGGCTGCAGCATATATATATTTCCTAATGCTGGCCATGCCAGAGCACAAAAGAGCCCAGAGCCAGGGCTTTCAAAACTAGAGGAGGAGAGCCAAATGTTTGTTGCAAGAAATAAATACATTACCTGGACACATGCCCCGGGCTTTCCATCATTGTGTTCTGAGCGATTGGGGATGTCGTTTGGAAGGGGGTGGGACTGGCCCCATGTGGTCCAGTTCTCTCTGAAGCTATTTCAGAGGCAGGTGACTCCCCACATGGTTCTCAAATTCTCCCTTCTCTTCTGCACTAATCTGTCCAATGACTGCCGCTTGACTGCTATTATTAATCTCCTCCTCCCATTGCGAACGTGGTAGCACCTCCTTTATTCAGTCTCCCCAGGATGAACTCACTGTTCTACATAGCATACATTTTTTAGCCAGCTGAACCTCACTTTGTTGAGCACCAAAATTTGGTTTGTTTTCATCATTTTGAACAGCAATCTCCCTAAAGTGTCTTAAGTGCTTACATTCTTAAAGATCGTTCCAAAGCACCATGTAACTTCTCAGGGTTTTGGGGCATTTTTATGGGCACCAGTTACACTGTGCCATCCAGTGGAGCTGCCCCTACAGGTCATGTGGGACCTTGGACTGCAGAATGGCCTCGGAGTACTGCGCCTTCACCGCTCAGCCTCAGCCTCTTTATATGGAAAAGGGAGATAGTATTGCCTGCTTCATTGGGCCGGAGTGAGGAGCAAATGAAATAATGTAGAGTGCTTGGCACGGTGCATGGCACGCAGAAAGTGCTCAGTACATGCTAGCCTTTTTTTTTTTTTTTTTTTTTTTTTTTTTTTGAGACAGAGTCTCTCTGTGTTGCTCAGGCTGGCCTCAAACTCTTGGGCACAAGCAGTCTTCCAGCCTCGACTTCCCGAGTAGCTGGGACAGCAGGTACACATCTGTGCACCCAGCCCCACGTTAGCCATTCTTATTTTAAGTGAGGAATGACATTACTCATAATCACCAGGCCCATAATGCAATAATGATGGTGTTGGCATACATGCTTAGAAAGCTTTAAAGGTATTTTACATCTATTTTCTGCAATACAGATGTTGGTTACTGGTTACCTGGTGGTGCCTTCCCAGCTGACCGGGGAGCGTGCAGATCCCCATCAGCACGGGGGTGGGTTGGCCTCTCTCAACGCCTTTCTCCCTCCACAACCTGACCCCGAATGCTTGTCCATTGTCTTCTGCCAGCTCAGGCTGATGTCCCCAGGAAAGCTTCCTCTTTTTGACCAAACTTGCACCTGCCCCGTTTTTTCCTTAGCATCTCCTCAGCCCCATTGCTCAGTGTGCTCCATGGCAATGTCCATCGGTAGACAGGTTGCTTCGTCAGGTTCTTAGGGGTGAACAGGGGCTGTGGGCCTGTCTGGGCATCTGAATGCCCATCCAGACCACCCAGGATCCTTTTGGACATGTTGGTGTGGGATGTGTAGAAAGAGAGAGAGGATGACAAATTCGCAGTTCAAACGCATGCAGAGGACCCAGCGAGAGAGGGGATGGAGTGAGCATGGGGGCAGGAGGATTGCAGAGATTTGCCCATGTGCAGACTGTCCCAGGGAAGAGGCAGTTGGTGGCACTGAGGGTGAGTTGGTGGACAGGGCTTTGGAGGGGCTGGACCTCTACCGGGTGGGGAGGACCCCTATCCCTGGGCTTCATGGAGCACTGTTCCTGCCTGCCCCGGCCTCCTTGGCACTCTTGGAGGACTCGGCCTCCTTTCTTTCACCCAAGGTTCATTCCTTGCTCTTGACCCATTTCCTTGAACCTCATATTTAGCTTGCCATATGTGGCGGGTAAAGCCGACTCTGTCCAGAAGCTCAGCTTAGCTTCGGTTCGTCCAGCTAGATTCTAGATTTGGTCATCGTGGGGCCTCTTTGTGTTCCGTCGCCCCGCTGACGGCAGACATCCAGCTTTGTTTCCAGCATCCCCCAGCCCCTGCTCCTCCCACGGAATTCCTCTTTCTTTGCTGAGAGATGTCCCTTGGTTTTCTGCAGAGCAGAGGTGACAACATACAGGAGCCCAGGTATGAGTTCTGGGTCACTCCTGTTCCTGTCACTCAGGGGTTGGTCTTCCTGGGTGGTGTCACTATTGCTTTGCAATAGAAAAATAACTACAGAAACAGCAATTTAAACTTTTTTTAACATGCTTTTATTGGTGCATTGTAGTCTCACATCACAATGAATATCAATTTGATATTAACATACATGCACACAGCTCTTAGTGTCCCCCGCAATTTAAACTTAACAATAAAAGGGAGCTTTCCCCCCTACATACTAGCTTACATAATAAATGTGTTTCTGAAAAATACATCATTAAAATGGTATAGATAAAATCATACTTGAAGGGAGGAAAGTCATCCATTTATAAACTTGGTCAAATGGTAGTGGACCAGGAAGTCTTAATGTTCCTCCAGTACAAACCCTTGATAAAGAGACACACGCAAGCAGGTGCAGTGGCGCAGGCCTGTAATCCCAATGCTTGGGAGACTGAGACAGGAGGATTGCAGGTTCAAGGCCAGCTTCAGCAACTTAGTGAGACTCTCAGCAACGTAGCGAGACCCTGTTTCAAAATAAAAATAAAAAAGGGCTGGCTGGAGGTGTAGATCAGAGGTAGAATGCCCCTGGGTTCAATCACCAGTACAAACAAAACAAAACAAACAACAACAACAACAACAACAACAACAACAACCCTACACATTTAGCCATATCATGTGAGCTAGGGGTGACTTCACCAGGAGAACATATTACTACCTCCGGCCAGTGCCATGTAAAATCACAAGCATAAACTCTTCAAATAAGATCCAGTGTCAAATGTGACATGATTGGTTCTTTCTGAGTGTTTTCTTTAATAATTGCTTAGCACGTACTTATTTTCTTTGCTGTCAAATCTCCTTTCAAGAGCAGATAAGTGGTGTAACCACCAAATGTTTAAGAAAAATACATGGGAGACAGAATTAAAATGGTTTAAAGTATATTCACTAATCTAAGTGCTTTTAATTATTTTTTTTTTGGTGGTGGGGATTAATTTCAGGGGTATTCTACCTCTGAGCTACACCCCAACCCTATTTTCTTTTATTTATTTATTTATTTTTATTTTGAAATAGGACCTCTCTAATTGCTGAGGGACTTGCTAATTTGCTGAGGTTGGCCTCAAACCTGCTATTCTCCTGTCTCAGCCTCCCAAGTACTGAGATTGCAGGCATGGGCCACCATGTCAGGCCTGTGTTTTTCTATGCATTGGGAATTCTGTTTTAGTGGCCAAACATTTTTGTTCACTTTTTAGGCCGTGTTGTGTGGCACCTTGTTCTGGACATTTCTGCTGTCAGAGGACTCACTCAACACAAAGAATCGTTTCGTAAGTTGAAGAATAATTTTGTAATGCAAATCACAACCTCTGGGTTCTTAGTTTTGTAGGTTTGAATGTGTGTGTATGCGTCTCTTCCCCTTAATTCATAACAGAGAGAGGATAGGTCATTACAAAGTAAACCTAACCCTTTAAGATGTAGTTCAACTTAGGTGGTTACCATAGAACACCAGTTTAAGAGATGCCTTATAATATAGTACAATGGTGTCCTAGAAAACCATTAACTGCCCAAATTAATATCAGTTGGGGTGTTTTATGAAAAAAGCAGACCCCAGGGTATACTGCAGGCCTGCTGAATCATAATCTTTAGGGTGGGACCCAGGAATATACTTTTAAAGCCATATTTTATGTGAGTCTTATATACACCCAAGTTTGCTGGCTACTGGCAGTGTTTTTGAGAAGGCAGCCACTGAAGTCAGATTTTGCCTCTGTCACTTACTTGGTTTAGGGAAAATTACTTAAGCCCTGGCTTCCTCTTTTGTAAAATGGGAATAATAGGGCAAGCCTACTTTATAAAAACATAATGTATGAAAATCATGCTTTCAGAGTGTTTGGCTGAAAACAAGGTCCTAGTACATGGTAGATAGAGTTTGTAGCTGTCAGTCTGTTTTCTGCTGCTATTACAGAATACCATGGACTGAGTAATTTATAAAGAAAAGAAGTTTGTTTCTCACCATTTTGGAGTCTGGGAAGTCCAATATAAAGGTGTTGGCATCGGGTGTGGGCTTTGTGCTGGATCCCAAAATGGCAGAGGGCATCATAGGGCGGAAGGGAGGGCACAGGCAAGCTCAGATCTTACTTCCTCTTCTCTTAAAGCATCATGGGGATCCCACCCTCATGACCTCATCTAACCCTAATTATCTCCCGTAGGGCCCACTTCCAATTACCACCAACATATGAATTTGGGGATTAAGCGTTCAACACATGAACTTTTGGTGGATATTCAAATCCTAGCAATATCCTAAGCTGTGATTTTCAATAATAATGATTTAACCCAGATGTCTTTCAATTATACACAACTTTGATAGTAACATGTAACTTATACTACTTACTGCACACTTTAAGAGAAATATTAGCTGTCTGTCTAAGTGTCCGGGTCATGGTAAGATGCGCACCCTGGAGGAGCAGTTCAATTGGGACATTCTGCATTGGTCCACAGTGGCTTCCTGGGTGCAAGGAGGCTCATCAGAAGGGGATTCTTGGAGGGTCCATGATGACTGGACTAGGTGCCTGGTGGGGCTGCCACAGTGCACGCCCATGCTGGCAGAGGACTGTTGTATGGTTGTTCTTGGGATCCTTGATTCTGTAAACAGGAAGTTTACAGAATCAAAGGAAGAAAAGAGTAAAATATTTTGGGTAAGTAACTAATGATGGTGGACATTGATGATTTCCCTCCTTTCCACCTTCCCTCTCGCCCTCCCTCCTTCCCACTAAATCTCTACATCCCCCTCCCTTTTAAAAATAAGACAATTTTTACAGGAAACAATAAAATTTGCTTCCTTTTAAAATCTTCCCTAGGTACTTTTCTTAGGCATTTGTTGCTTTAGTCTTATAAAAGGGGTCATGTATTTACTGGCTTTTTGAAAGGGAAATTTGTCCTTGATTCTAAATATTCTGTTCAGCTTGAAGAACAGGCTAGATGCTTGCCACAGCTACCACCTCTTCTTCCTTGATGTGATTCTTACATTTACTTCCCCTCAAAAACCACGCCATTTACTGCCACTTCCCATAAAGCAGTCAAGCTGGTAACTCTATTTTGATACTACTTACCGACCACCAGATAGATGTTCTGACAAATGATTACTGAAAATAGAAAGAGAATGGGCAAGCACTGTCTTTTACTTTTCAGGTTTTTTTTTAATGCCAGTTGTCTCTAAACTTATTTTGATTCTGTGCCTCTGTCTATTAAAAAGAAAACTGTGAGCACACAATATATATGTATGCATGCTTTATGCATATATATAAATGTACATATGCATAATTTTATTATACGCATCATGAAACATACATAGAATATAAACTAAATGAGATGAGAAATCTGAAATAAACAATATTTTAAATGCAATTTATTTTATCTTATTTCAGCGGTTATGATGGTAATTTTATGTGTCAGTTTGACCGGGATATGGGGTGCCCAGGTGTATGGAAAAACAGGATTCTGGGTGTTTCTGGATAAGATTAACATTTGAATTAGTAGACTGAGTAAAGCAGATTTCTCTGGAAGTGGGCAGGCCTCATTTAATCTATTAGAGCCTGAACAGAACAAAAGGTGGGGTAAGGGAGAATTTGTAGTGGCTGGAGCTGTGAACTTGGTCATCTCCTACCCTGAGTCTGGGATTTACACCATTGGTGCTTCTGGTGCTCAGGCGTTTGGGCTTGGACAGAATTATACCATGGATTTCCTTGGTCCTCAGCTTGCAGATGCAGATCTGGGGCTTCTCAGCCTCTAAGTAATTTGAGCCAATTCCTTAAAATCTTTCTCTCTCTCTCTCTCTCTCTCTCTCTCTCTCTCTCTGTGTGTGTGTGTGTGTGTGTGTGTGTGTGTATTTCAGAACCCTAGTACATTGGTATAAATAATTTTGCTCTCATTAACATATCTCAAAACCCCAGATATCTTTGGAATAAAGTTCATTGGCCTTTGAGGGTCCTCATTGCCCTTGAACCTGATATAAGTGATTAGATTCTAGATTCTGAGTCGAGGCTGTGATGAGAAGAGTCTGTGGATGCATGAGAGGCAGTGAATACGTTTTGCCTGCAGGAAGGAAGTGAACCATCAGGGCTGGGAGGATGACTCTGGTAGCCAGACTTCCAGGTGGCCCCTAGTGATCCTGGCCTCCTGGTATTCAGGCTCCTTCAGTCCCCTCCCATACTACCTCAGGGTTGTTTTGTGTGATCAGTAGAATATGGTGGAAGTGATGATGGTGGGTTACTTCTATGGCTAGGACTTGTTCACTATGCCTTGCTCAGTCTGGATGAAGCCGGCTGCCATGTTGTGTGGAGACTCAAGCAGCCTAAGAGGAGGTCCATGTGGTGAGGAGTTCAGACCTCTTCCACGGCACCAACTTGCCAGCCAATTGAGGGAGCCATCTTGGAATGGCTCCTTCATCCCTGGGAAGCCTTCAGATGACCCTGACCAACAACTTGTCTGCAGCCTCTCGTGAGACCCTAAGCCAGAATCCCTCAGAGAAGCTGCAGCCACATTTCTGGCCAGTAGCAACAGTATGAGATGCTAAATAATTGTTATCTTTTTAAGTCATTATGTTATGGGATGACTTCCTACACAGCAATAGAGAGTTAATACAGATTTGAATATTTTTGTGGGCTGCCTTTCAGATTTTTTAAAATATATTCATTTATTGGTGCATTGTTGTTATACATTTTGATAAGTGTCAGGGTATCAGAAGCATGCATGCACACATTGCTCATTTAGCCCTCCCTCAAATCCCATCTAATTCTCTCCCCCTTCCCTCCTTTTCCTGCTCAGCATGGTGATTGACTCTGATAAATTTGTGTATATACATTGTGTGCATTAGTGGGTTTCCCTCCTCCCCCCTCCCATTTCCCTCAGTTATGTCCCCTTCTTACTCATCCAAAATTTTCTCCTTTGTCTGGAGTCCCTTCTAAGTCCCATTCTCCCTAGATTCCACATATTAGGGAGAACATCCACCTTTTCACTCTTTGTGATTGACTAATCTCACTTTGCATAATGTTCTCCAGTTCCCTCCATTTCCCTGTAAATGATGTAATTTTGTTCTTCTTTATGGGTGCGTAAAATTCCATTGTGTACATATCCCATAGTTTTGTGATCCATTCATCTGTTGATGGACACCTTGGTTGGTTCCAAAGTTTGGCAATTGTGAATCGTGCAGCTATAAACATAGATACACATGCATTATTCTGGTAGTTTGGTTTCAGTTCTTTTGGGTAGATGCCTAGAAATGGTATTGCTGGGTCATATGGTAGGTTCATTCCCATTCTTCTGAGGATCCTCCACACTGTTTTCCAAAGTGGTTGCACTAATTTGCAATCCCACCAACAGTGTATTAGAGTTCCTACTTCTCCACATCCTCGCCAGCATTTGTTATTGTTTGTGCTTTTAATGATTGCCATTCTAATTGGGGTTAGGTGAAATCTCAGGGTAGTTTTGATTTGCATCTCTCTGATTGCTAATGATGTTGAATATTTTTTCATACATTTATTGGCCATTTGTGTTTCTTCTTCTATGAAGTATCTATTTATTTCACTTGCCCATTTTTTGATTGGGTTATTTGTTTTTTTAGTGGTGATTTTTTTAAGTTCTCTGTATATTCTAGATATTAGTCCTCTTTCAGAGGAGGAGCTGGCAAAAATCTTCTCCCATTCTGTTGGCTCTCTATTGAGGTTCTTGATTGTTTCCTTTGCTGCACAAAAGCTCTTCAGTTTAATGCAATCACATGTATTGATCCTCATTTTAATTTCCTGTGCCTTTGGGGTCTTGTTGAGGAAGTCTTTACCTGTGCCTATGTGTTGAAGTGTTGGATCTATGCCCTCTTCAAGTAGCTGCAAGGTCTCTGGTCTGATTTCTAGGTCTTTCATCCATCTTGAATTGACTCTTGTACTAGGCAAGAAAGTGGGGTTTATTTCTATTTTTCTGCATATGGTTAGCCAGTTTTGCCAGCACCATTTGTTGAAGAGGCTATCTTTTTTCCAGTGGATGTTTTTAGCCCCTTTGTAAAAAATCAATTGACTGTAGGTGTGTGGATTCATTTTGGAGACTTCTATTCTGTTCCATTGGTCTATGTGTCTGCTTTTGTGCCAATACCATGTTGTTTTTATTAGTATGGCTTTGTAGTATAGTTTGAAGTCAGGTATTGTGATACCTCCTGCATGGTTCTTGTTGCTGAGAACTACTTTGGCTATTCTGAGTTTTTTGTTGTTCCAAATGAATTTAAGGACAGATTTTTCTATGTCACTGAAGAATGACTTTGGTAATTTTTTTTTTTTTTGCAGTACCGGGGATTGAACCCAGGGGTGTTCTACCTCCAAGCTACA
>PVJS01041873.1:0-17765 GCA_004027185.1 Glis glis
TCTCTTCTCTCTCTCTCTCTCTCTCCATCTCTCTCTCTCTCTCTCTCTCTCTTTCTCTCTCTCTCTCTCCTTAGTGAGGCCTTCCGCAACTTCGTGAGACCCGGTTTCAAAATACAGTATAAAAAAAAATAGGGCTGGGGGTGTAGCGCGGAGGTAAAACGCCCCTGGGTTCAATCCCCGGTGCAGCAAAAAAAAAAAAAAGGACAAGAGAGGATGACCCATTATCAAGATGAAAACAACCTCAGAAATGTACTGTACTTTAGGGTGATACAGATGTGGAAATTAGTATATGAGGCCTTATGGAATCTATTATCAATATATTTGAGGAAATAAAAGATAAAAGCGGGGCGTGGTGGCACACATTTGTAATCCCAGTACTTGGGAGGCTGAGACAGGAGGATCCGGGTTCGCGGCCAGCCTCAGCTACTTGTGAGGCCCTCCGCAACTTCGTGAGACCCGGTTTCAAAATAAAGAATAAAAAAATAGGGCCGGGGGTGTAACTTGGAGGTAGAATGCCCCTGGGTTCAATCCCCAGTACCAAAAAAAAAAAAAGATAAAAAGTAATAAGGGACAGCTGGGAGTGGTGGCGCACACTTGCAATCCCAGTACTCGGGAGGCTGAGACAGGAGGATCCGGGTTCGAGGCCAGCCTCAGCTACTTTGTGAGGTCCTCCACAACTTAGTGAGACCCTGTTTCAAAATAAAGAATAAAAATAGGGCCAGGGGTGTAGCTCAGAGGTAGAATGCCCCTGGGTTTCATCCCCAGTACCACAAAAAAAAAAAGTAATAAGGGGAGAGATGGGGAATCTCAACAGAGGAATGGGAACTATTAAAAAGAACTTAGAGGAAATAGGAAGGACCATCTATTATTTGAGGAAAAAAATAGCCAAAAATATTCTAAATTGATTGAAAAGAATCCACGTATCTAAGAATTTCAAGAAGACTAAAAGAAAGACAAGCCCAAAGAAAACACAGTTAGTTACATGATTATCAAATTGCTGCAAATCAAAAATAGGAAAAAAATCTTAATAGCAACCAGAGGGGAAAAAGACACTTTTTTTGGCATACTGGGAACCACGTAAGAATTAAAGAGTTAACTTAAAATACTAGATCCGCGGGAAAATTTCCTTTAAAAATGAAGACAAGTAAAGATAAAACAAAAGCAAGCACGCCAGGAGAGCCCGTGGCTGGCGAGCGCACCGGTCCATCCAGCGCCGGTCCATCCAGCACCGGTCCATCCAGCACCGGTCCATCCAGCACCGGTCCATCCAGCACCGGTCCATCCAGCGCCGACGTCCTGCGGCGGCGGGAGGAAGCGCTGGAGACAGAAAATTAGATCTGCCCAAAAGTCCGAAGCGCATCCGAAAGGATGAATATAAATGGCCATTTTAAAATTTCTTAATTTCTTTAAATGACCGTTGTTTAGAGCAAACTTGGTTATCCATGCATGGCGGGGTTTATAACATCTATAAAAGTAAGATGATTGTTAATAGTCAGATGATTGTTAATAGTTCAAAGGCCAGGAGGTAAAGATGAGTGTACTGTTGTAAGGTTCTTTTTTTTCTCTTTTTTCTTTTTTTTTTGTGATGCTGGGGATTGAACCCAGGGGCATTCTACCTCCAATCTATACCCGCAGCCCTATTTCATTTTTTATTATAAAACAGGGTCTCAGCCGGGCATGGTGGCACATGCTTGTAACCCCAGTACTTGGGAGGATGAGACAGGAGGATTGCAGGTTCACGGCCAGCCTCAGCTACTTAGTGAGGCCCTCCACAACTTAATGAGACCCAGTTTCAAATTAAGAATAAAAAATAGGGCTGGGGGATGTAGCTTGGAGGTACTCCCAGCTTGGAGTACTGGGTTCAATCCCCAGTACTGCAAAAAAAAAAAAAAAAAAAAAACCAGGGTCTCATTAAATTGCCCAGGCTGGCCTCAGATCTGTGATCCTCCTGTCTTGGCCTCCCAAGTACTGGGATTACAAGTATGAGCCACAACCCCCGGCTTGTAAAGTTCTTACATTAAATTTAAAAAAGCATGTTAAAATTAATTCAAGGAATATGGTTAGAAGTTAAATATTCAGATTACACTATGACAAATTAAGGATATCATAATCTTCATATCAAGCACTAAGATTACATTTGAGCAAAGTAAAATGGTTTACTGAAAATACTTGTTTAGTATAAGAGAAGGCAGGAAAAGAGGGGGGAAAGGATATTTTTAAAATAGCTACAATTGGGCTGGGGATGTAGCTCAGCAGTAGCGCACTGGCCCGGCAAGCGCAAGGCCCCGAGTTTGCTCCCAGCCCACTAAAATAAAAAGTAAAAAGAGAATAGCTGAGATAATTAGGAAACACATAACAAGACAATAGACTTACATCTAGCTATATTAATAATTACGATTAATAGAAGTGAACTAAACGCTGCGATTAGAAGACAGATTGACCAGTTTACAAAATAATCCCAAACCCAACTATATAGTGTTCACAAAAGGTGTATGATACGTGTAAATTTAAAAATACATAAAAAAGATTCAGAAGATACATAGTACAAGTACTAGCCATGCAAATTCTAGGGTGGCTATGGTAATACTGGACAGGGTAGAATTCAAAACAAGTGGGGTTTTTGAAGATGCATGGGAGCAGCTTGTAATGATAAAAAAAGGGTCAACAACATCAATTGATTAAGGCAGCATGATAATCCTGAATGCGCATTGTAGTAGAGACTCTGAGGATGGCCAGCATCCCTCCCTCTCTCCCTCCCTTCCTTCCTTCCTTCCTTCCTTCCTTCCTTCCTTCCTTCCTTCCTTCCTCTCTCCCTTTTCTTTCCTTCCTTCCTTCCTTCCTCTCTCCCTTTTCCTTCCTTCCTTCCTTCCTTCCTTCCTTCCTTCCTTCCTTCCTAGTGAACACCACTACACAGTTCAAGAATCAGAGTCTGTTTCTCCTTCTCTTGAATCTGAGCTGTTCCATGATACATTTTGCCCAAGCTTCTCTCTTCTTCGTTCTAATTCTTAGAAAACAGCCAAACAGCCTCTGCTCGCATGTGATCCCTGCCAATCCGCCCAAATTCTCTAATTGCTCCAGCCAAGGGAGGCTGGCATCTCACTGCTGCTATTGCGAATCTCTTTGCAGGGTTTGTAATTTTTTTGTTTGTTTGTTGTTTTTGTCTGGTGCTTGGAATTGAACCCAAGTGCATTCTATCTCCGGGCCACACCCCCAGACTGATTTTATTTTATATTTGGAAATAGGGTCTTGCTAGGTTGCTGAGAGTCTCGCTTGGTTGCTGAGGCTGGCTTTGAACCTGAGAGCCTCCTGTCTCAGCCTCCCAAGTACTGGGATTGCAGGTGTGCGCCACCATGCCCGGCTTGTTGCTGATCTCTGGTTGCCTCTCCATTGACTCGGGCTTCTACACTCTTTCATCACCCGGATGACCTGCTGTCTATATGAACCACTCTCCACGCCAACGCTATGAAACAGTCTCTCCATTCCTGGCGGGTCGCTGCCTGGTATCAGGGACGAGTGAATCTCAGCGCATCCACTGCCAGATGGGCAAGGTAGCGCTCAGCCCTGCTGGCTCTGGCCCGTCCTGCTCTAGGGAGCTGGACTCAGACCTCACTGGCATCCACAGGAACTCCTGGTCCAGCAAAATGTCGGCCGACTTTGATCTGCCATTAAAAAGTGACTTTTACAAATGGAAAGGCTTTTCCATCTGTGTGATTTAAACAGAGCGATCAATGTTTAAATAATAAATGCGCTCATTTTGGGAAGTCTGTCCTCTCCTGGCAGCCCTCCTGGGCTCGTCTGGGTCACTGTGGCTGCCTGGGTCTCCGCCTTCACCACCTCCCACCCAGGACCAGCGAGAGTGCAGAGGCTACGACAGGAGGCCAGGCCCTGGGTCAAGCCTGGACGGGCAAGTCCTTGGACTGCTCTGAGACCTGGGGCACCATTCAGGATTTATCGCCAAACTCTCACACCTCCCCCAGATTTTCCCATCAGGCTGAAATCACCAGGGACT
Source organism: Glis glis (assembly GCA_004027185.1). Classification (NCBI taxonomy): domain Eukaryota; kingdom Metazoa; phylum Chordata; class Mammalia; order Rodentia; family Gliridae; genus Glis; species Glis glis. The sequence continues at coordinate 4,010 of PVJS01041873.1, forward strand.
TAACAAAAGAGACGCTGATCAGCCGGGTGTGGTGGCGTGCTCCTGTAATCCCAGTACTTGGGAGGCTGAGACAGGAGGATCGCAGGTTGTAGGTCAGCCTCTGCGATGTAGCAAGACATTCAGCAACCTAGTAAGACCCTGTTTCAAAACAAAAAAATAAAAAAGGTCTGGGGTGTGGCTAGGAGGTAAACGTCCCTGGGTTCAATCCCCAGTCTGAGAGAGAGAGAGAGAGAGAGAGAGAGACAGAAAGAGAGAGAGGGGGGCTGATTAGCTCACTAATGGCTAAGTAGCAGGTTTGAATCTAAATCTATCTGCCCCCCCAAAATAAAATCATTTGTTGAAAATCTACGATAGCCTGGATCTTGTGAACTTCTAACAACAAACCCGAAAAGTCGCTATTTCCTCCATTCAACTCACTGAGTGAATGATATCAAGAGTTGTCATCACCTTAATGATTTTCCCATGGCAGGCAGAGTGCCAAGCAGGGTATAGTATCTCATTTAAGCGAAACAGAATGAACAAAACCCCAGTCTCATGCCCCACATCGGCAGATCACCACTCTTTCTATTTTAATGTCCACTATTTCTGTGTTTTTCCTATGATTTTTTTAAAAGTGGGATCATCTTCTCCACAGTGCATTATGGCCTCGTTTTCTCTCTGAAAAATACATCATGGGCATCTTCCAAGGCCATTAAACAGTCTTTCAGAACTACAGTGTGTAATGGTTTAAGAGTCCATTTTCTGGAGGTTTCATAATTTATTCAGTAATTGCTTATTGGGAGACATTTGACTTCTCCCAGTTTTGCTGGAGGAGCTAGGATTGCAACCAAACTCTCTTTTGAGCTCCGTGTGTGTGTGTGTGTGTGTGTGTGTGTGTGTGTGTGTGAGAGAGAGAGAGAGAGAGAGAGACTGGGGATAGAACCCAGGGGCATTCTACCTTTGAGCTACACCCCCCAGCCCTTTTTTATATTTTTATTTTGACACAGGGTCTCACTAAGTTGCAGAGGGCCTCACTAAGTTGCCAAAGCTGGCCTCGCCCCTGCAGATCCTCCTGTCTCGGCCTCCCAAGGACACTTTCGAGTTCGTCTGTGATTTCACTGAGGAAATTCCTTGCGGTAGATTTCTTGTCTTGGGGCTTTCTGGAAATGCTTGACACTTTTTGTAGATAGACAGTGAACAGGATTCTGCCTCCAATCATTGCATCGTATTATGTGGCCCATTTCCCCAAACCCCGGCCCCAAACTAGATATTTTAATTCATTAAGAATAAAGAAACAGAAATTGCCAGTTGGCTTCGTAAAACATAATAAGTCATTGTTACGCTGATTTTATTTTCTTACTGGGGAAGTTGACTGTGTATCTGTTGTCAATTTGAGATCTGTAATTCTGTACCTAGACTATTCTCTTAGTATGTAGGTAATAATGCCTGTTAGGGTGAAGGTCAGACCAAGTAAAGCTCATCAATTTATTTCATTTATTTTATTTAACATATTGTGTGTGTGTGTGTGTGTGTGTGTGTGTGTGTGTGTGTGTGTACATGCATGTGTAATACTGGGGATGGAACCCAGGGGCATTCTTCCTCTGAACTGCACCTTCAGCCCTATTTTATCTTTTTACTTTGAAACAGGGTCTCACTAAGTTGCAGAGGGCCTTGTTAGTTGCTGAGGCTGGTCTTAAACCTTTGATCCTCCTATCTCAGCCTCCCAAGTACTGAAATTATGTTATTTGTGTGTGGGGGGGGGTACTGGGGGTTGAACCCCGGGGCATTCTACCTCTGAGCTACACCCCCAGCCCTATTTTATTTTTTATTTTGAAATAGGGTCTCACTAGGTTGATGAGAGTCTCACTACTTGCGGAGGCTGTCTTTGAACCTGTGATCCTCCAGTCTCAGTCTCCCAAGTACTGGGATTACAGGCGTGCACCACCACGCCCCAGCTGAAGCTCATCAATTTAATCTGAGCAGCTGGACGTGGCCATTGGACTCTTCCCTCTGTTAAATTGCACCTTTTCGAACTGTTTCTGTGGTCTTCACTCTGCGACCGAGCTGCCCGCCTGGTTGGTGGCCTGTTATCTGTCCCTTATTCTAGAGACACATTTTTTTGGACAGACCCTCCTTACCAAGGTAGCATATGACGTGGCCAGCAGACTGTACGTGCCTAAGCCACCCAGATGAGTCATCACCCACAGATCTCACCCTACCACTGACCGGTGTCTGCAAAGCTAAGTCCATGTCTTGTTCTTTTTTGTGTCCCTAAGGAGACAGTCAGCCATGTTGGCCAAAGGACAAAAGAACGGTGACTCCAATGCTCTTGAAAATTCTGTACGTGTGTGAAATTGCCAATGCCGACCTCGATATCATGTAGGGGGAAGAGGAGGGAGAGGAAGGGAGGGAAGGGGAGCTCAGCAAGTGCTGTGTGCCTGCATGTCCCTGTCGCTCCGGACTACAGTATGATGGGAGGCTACAATGCATCAATAAAAGAGAAAAAGAAAGAAAGAAAGAAAGAAAGAAAGAGAGAGAGAGAGAGAGAGAGAGAGAGAAAGGAAGAAAGGAAGGAAGGAAGGAAGGAAAGAAGGAAGGAAGGAGAGAGGGAGGGAGGGAGGGAGGGAGGCGAGAGAGAGAAAGAAAGGAAAGAAGGAAGAAAGAGAAAGAGCGGAAGAAAGAGATGAAAGAAAGAAGAAAGGAAGGAAGGAAGGAAGGAAGGAAGGAAGGAAGAAGAAAGAAAGAAAGACAAAGAAAGAAAGGAAGGAAGGAAGGAAGGAAGGAAGGAAGGAAGAAAGGAGAGAGAAAGAAAGAAAGAAGAGGGAGGAGGGAAGGAAGAAGGAAGGAAGGAAGGGAGGGAGGGAGGGAGGGAGGGAGGGAGAGGGGTTTTGCAACAGAGAAGAAGAGATACACATGAAATGTGTCCGAGCAAAAACAAGACGACTTGGCAGAAGGAAGTGTTCCTGCAGAACACGGGGACAGAGAAGCCAGCCAGAGTGGAGAGGAAATGAAATCTGGAAACGCAGCTCTCCAAAACAAAGCCGTTTCTCTCTCCAGCGCTTTCCCTCTTACTAACACCCACCCGCTGGCTTCGCTCCTGCCTCTCTGGAAGAGCTTTCTCAGCAGCTCTGGGCTCAGGCACAAAGCCGACCCCAGTTCCCCACAAGCTCTCAGTTCCCGGACAGCAGCGGGAGCCCGGTGCCTCTAAATCCTCACTTCAAATTCCCAGGAGAAGCCGGGTGTGGTGGCGCACACCTGTGATCCCAGGACTGGGGAGGCTGAGACAGGAGGATCACAGGTTCGAGGCCAGCCGCAGCAAGTAGTGAGACTCTCAGCAACCTAGCGAGACCCTGTTTCAAAATAAAAATAAAAATAAAATAGGGTTGGAGGTGTAGCTCAGAGGTAGAATGCCCCTGGGCTCAATCCCTAGTACCATAAAAAAAAAAAATAAATCTAGGACGGCTCTGGTCTATGCTGGCACAAGCCTTTAAGGCCGTGTGGACCGGCTGGTTTATAGTATTTATTTGTGTTCTCTCCCAACTAGACAGCAGGTGCCACAGGACGGGGATTTCTGTTTGCTTCTAGCTTGGTTCCTGGCACACAGCAGACACTCCGTAAATTCTTGCTGAAGGAAAGGAGGGAGTCACATTGAGGCCACACAAGCTCTGGGCCCAATCACTTTATAGCTGACACAGGGAAGGGGCGACAGCCTCAAGGAACGTACCCGCCACCTGTGAAGGGTCGGCTCCCCAATCGCTATGACTCGATGCCATCCGGGCTGAATCCGCATACGCGTGCTGTGGGAAAGGATGCTGGGCAGAAGCTAGCGGGGCTCACCAGGTCCCCTTCGCTTTTGTCCTTGGGACACAGTTTAACTGCATTTCCCAGCCTCCCCTGCGCTTGGGAGGGGCCCCGTGTCAAGGTGTGGACTGTGGACAAGAAGAGAGAGTGTTGCTTTCTGCACGTGTCCATAGAGCAAGCCTCTCTCTCTCTCTCTTTCTCTCACTCTTTTTCTTTCTCACTTTTTTTAAAAAAATGAAACTGGAAAAAAAGGACTCCATGGTTCTGATATGGAGGAGGTAAAGAAGGGAAGAAAGAAGGAAGGAAGGAGGAAGGGAGGGAGGGAGGGAGAAAGAAAGAGAGAGAGAGAGAGAGAGAAAGACAAAGAAGGAAGGAAAGAAAGGAAGGGAGAAAGAGAGAAGGAGAAAGAAAGAGAGAGAGAAAGAGAAAGAAAGAGAGGAAAGAAAGAAAGAAAGAAAGAAAGAAAGAAAGAAAGAAAAAAAGAATGAAGAAAAAAGGAAGGAAAGGAAGAAAGAGGGAGGGAAGGAAGGAGAAAGAAGAAGGAGAAACAAAGAAGGAAGAAAGGAAAGCAGGGAGGGAGCGAGGAAAGAGAAAGAAAAAAGAAAGAGAGAAAGAGAAGGAAGGAAGGAAAGGAATGAGGGAGAGAAGGAAGGAAAGGAAAAAATGAAAGAAAGAAAGAGGGAAGGAAGGAGAAAGGAGAAAGAAAGAAAGAAAGAAAGAAAGGAAGGAAGGAAGGAAGGAAGGAAGGAAGGAAGGAAGGAAGGAAAGGAGAAGGGAAGAAGGAAGAAGGAAGAAGGAAGGAAGGAAGGAAGGAAGGAAGGAAGGAAGGAAGGAAGGGAGGGAGTCTTTGGTAGCGACCCTCCATGACACTCGGGCTCAGTCCCCCTGTGGGACGCAGTCTGGGGAAGGGAAGGCGGCGGCTGTCAATCATCTGATGTTCTGTCGTCTGCTTCTGGGGCCGTGGAATGCTGAACAGCCAGAGTTGGAAAGCATCGCTGTCTTGTTTTCCAGATGTTTGAGACTCCGCTGTCCCACCCTCTCCGTGTCGGAGCTCCTGTCTGGGAGACAGCTATGACACCGGTGTCGCTATTGCTACTGATATCGACAGCACCATCCTGTTTTATGCACTGGGCACGGGAGGCTTTGTGCATAGTCTTATTTTGTAAAATGAGGTGTAGGAGCAGCCCTGTTTTCCCGATGAGAAAGTACGAGGCTCAGCAGTGGGTAAGAAAGACAGCCGAGGACACTCAGAGATGGGAAGTTGAATGGTGGCCCCAAAGATATCTGTGCCTAGAAACTGAATGTGACCTTATGTGGACACAGGGTCTTTGCAAGTATAATTAAATTGAGGAATTGAGAGGGGGTTATCCAGGATTTGGGGCATGGGGCTAAATCCTAGGATGGATGTTCTTATAAAGAGAAAAACAGAAGGAGATTGGAGACATGGACAGAGCGGAGAGAGTTCATGTGATGATGGAGGCAGGGCTGGGAGTGACGTGTGCATAGGTCAAGGAATGCTAAGGATTGCCAGCAACCAGCAGAGGCTACAAAAGGGGGCAGAGAATAGATTCTCATTCAGAGGCTCCCAGAGGAACAACCCTGCCAACACCATATCGGTGAAGCCACCAAGGTTCGGGGGCTGTTTGTTACTGCAGCAGAACTTCGCTTGCCCTGACTGATACATGCTGGGCAGCCCTGAGATTGTGCTCTTGTTAAGAGGCATATGCTTACAGCAATTGGAGCAGCCAGCTCCCTTTGCTGACTTGCAGGTCTGGGCTGCTATCACCACTGGGCTGGGGGCTGGGGACCCTTCTGAATGTCTCCTCAGGGGCTCCTTCCTTCCTGCTGGGGGCTGGCCAGCTTTGAAAGTAATTTGGCACCAATAGGATTCAGAGGCCAACAAGCATTGGTTCCCCCCATGCTCATTTATCATTCTCCAAGGGGTATGTATTGAGTACCTACTGTATACCTGTGCAGTGCACGAAGGATTCAACTGGGAGCGAGAGAGATACCAGAATGCGGGAAATGTACAACAGACAAGTCAACAAAAATATTAACGAGGTGGTTTTGTGTCAGAATTAATACTCCGAGAGGGAGGAGAAGGTCTACATGGCCTCATGTGAGAGTGTGGGGAGACATTCGATTGGATGAACAGAGCAAAGCTGGACTCTTAGGGGGTGAGAATGAACCTGCGTCTGAAGACAGGAAAGAGCATTCCAGGTAGAGGGAACAGCAGGTGCAGGAGCCCTGAGGTAGGGATGAGACTAAGGATTCTGACGTCCAGTCTAGAAGGGAAGGCAGCTCCTATTTATACTGATACAGTGGATAAAGTTACCATATACTCTCATTTAACTAGCATGACAACTTCACCAGATCGGTTCTATTTAATTAATTAATTTACTTATTTAATTTTGTGGTACTGGAAATTGGACCCAGGGACATTCAACTTGCGAGCTACACCCCCATCACTATTTTTTTGTTTTGTTTTGTTTTGCAACAGTATCTCTAGGTTGCCAAGAGTCTTGCTAAGTAGCTGAGGCTGGCCGCAAACCTGCAATCCTCCTGTCTCAGCCTCCCAAGTACTGGCACCACGCCCAGCTCAGATTGATACTATTCACCCGATTTCGTAAGTAAGAAAGCTGTGGCACACATGGACTGTGTGTTACTATCTTGTGCACACTTTTAAAGGACCTGGTTAAAGGTCAAAGACTCAGCAAGTGGCCGGGATAGGACATGACCCCAAGCCACCTCTTCCCAGAGCCCACTCTGTTCACCACTGCGCCTACTGCTCTGCACGGGGATAGACAGGCTCTGTCACCTTGGACAGGTGGCTCAGCCTCTGCCGGCCTCAGTTTCCACATTGGTGAGAGCGCGATAAAGGAGAAACAGTCTGGCTTTGAACAAGGCGTGTTGACACTGGGGAAGTGACCGTTCCAAAAGGAAACGTGATTAAAGTTAGCTCCCTCTGGGCGTGGTACCACACACCTGTCATCCCAGTCTTGGGAGGCTGAGACAGGAGGACTGCAGGTTCGAGGTCAGCCTCAGCAACTTAGCAAGACTCTGTTTCAAAATAAAGAAATGAGAAAAAAAGGGATGGGGTGTAGCTTAAGGATAGAACACTCCTGAGTTCAATCCCCAATACCAAAAAAAAAAGAAGTTAGTTCCCATAACTGAGTGTGGTGGTGCATGCCTGTAATCCCAGTACTTGGGAGGCTGAGACAGGAGGATTGCAGGTTTGAGGACAGCCTCAGCAACTTAGTGAGGTTCTCCACAACTTAGCAAGACCTAGTTTCAAAATGAAAAATAAAACAGGGCTGGGGGTGTAGCTCAGAGGTAGAACATTTCTGGGTTCAATCCCCAGTACAGGAGGAGGAGGAAGAGGAGGAGGAGGAGGAGGAGGAGGAGGAAGGAGAAGGGAGAAGAAGAAGAAGGAGGAGGAGGAGGAGGAAGAGGGAGGAGGAGGAGGAGGAGGAGGAAGAGGAGGAGGGGGAGGAGGAAGAGGAGGAGGAGGAGGAGGAGGAGGAGGAGGAGGAGGAGGAGAAGAAGAAGAAGAAGAAGAAGAAGAAGAAGAAGAAGAAGAAGAAGGAGAAAGAAAGTTCCCATCTGTGCAACTTTTTCGATGCGCTAATGTTGGACTAAGAGCTCATAAAGAAAGGGATGGTTAACAGCTTCCATTGTGAGCATTTTCTCTGAGGCTAGACATCTCTTCAGATACAATTAACTTGAGTATTGTTTTCACACATGGGGCAGCGGGAGGGAGTCTATTATGGGATGTGTGATTCCTGAAAGCCGTTAATATAAACAGCGCGACCCGACGCTGTTTCGCAGTAGCTGCTAATGAGAGAAACGCTGCTCGTTCCCAGGATGCACAGGGACCTGCTCCGTCCTGGCTGTCTGTAACGATCCATCAAAAAGCGAAATCTTAAGGACATGACCCAGAAAGAACACGACCACACACACAAAATGCCTCTTTTCCTTGGAATGGCGGGACCACTGATCGCAATGACACTAGAACGAACTGGTGCGACTCTGTGTCAAGTACAAGCGAAGGGTTTTGAAGACCTGGTCTCGCTTTGTCCTCCTTTGTCCTCGCTTTGTGTTCAACTTTCGGTTGAGGTAACTAGTCTTACGTAACTAGTCTTACGGCAAACCAGTACTGCCCTGGGAAAATGGTACTAAAGATGGCGTGGTCAGGGAAGCAAGTGTGGGCCTTGGAAAAAGAGCTATCGGTGGGATCCTCTGTGTCTCATGTCACACGCACGACATGGTCTGGTCAGCAAAGAACTGACTTGTATTTAATAAAGAGTAAAATCGGCGGGGCGTGGTGGCGCACACCTGGAAACACAGGACTTGGGAGGCTGAGACAGGAGGATTGCAGGTTTGAGGCCAGCCTCGGCAACTTAGCAGGACTCTCTCTGCAACTTAGCGAGACCCTGTTTCAAAGTAAAAAATAAAATAGAGCTGGGGGTGGAGCTCAGAGGCAGAACGCCCCTGGGTTCAATCTCCAGGACCACACATACAAAAAAAGAGGTAAAATCCCGGGTGTGTAATAATTTCCGTGATACACTATCACTGGCTCTAGAGGACAGAGCCCAGCACCCCATGCAGCCGAGGGCTCACCAGGTACCCCGAGTGTCCTCCCACAGCGGGGAGCACGCCAGCACATCGTTGACATCCACTCGCACCCGCTCGGCTGGCTGCAATGGAGAGTAGGGACGCACTGGGGCCTCCACGGGGAGCAGGAATCGGATGTTCAGTAGGTGACACAACCGTGCAGCGCCACCGAGTTGGACAGGACCCCAGAACTCTTCTAGTTTGATGGAGTGGGTGGCTGATCGCGCCACATGGGGACTGAGGAACGAGGGCCTGTTGGGGCGGCGGGAATCCCAGCTGGCGGTGTCCCTAGGACACCCAGGACAGAAGGGGAGGCGCGTGTAGGTGTGTATGGGGCTGAGGCATAGGAAAGAGACACAGCCGGCCGCGGTGGCGCGCGCCTGTCATCCCAGTACTTGGGAGGCTGAGACAGGAGGATCACAGGTTCGAGGACAGCCTCAGCCTCAAAGCAAGACTCCGGACAACCTAGCAACACCCTGTTTCAAAACACAAAAAAGTAAAAAGGGCTGGCGGTGTAGCTTGGAGGTGGAATATTTTGGGTATATACGGATCCCCAAACTCATAAAGATGTGGATATTAAATGTGTACAGCTTTTTAATGTGTTAATCATGTTAATAACAATATGTTAATAATGAAGTGATTAAAAAAAAAGTCAGAGCCGGGCGTGGTGGTGCACGCTTGTAATCCCAGTACTTTGGGAGTTGGAGACCGGAGGATCCGGGTTCGCGGCCAGCCTCAGCTCTCTCTCTCTCTCTCCCTGTCTCTCTCTCTCTCTACCTAGTGAGGCCCTCAGCAACTTCGTGAGACCCAGTTTCAAAATAAAGTATAAAAAATAGGGCCGGGGGTGTAGCGCGGAGGTAGAACGCCCCTGAGTTCAACCCCCGGTACCACACACACAAAAAAAAAGTCAGGCAAGCCAGGTGTGGTGGCATAGGCCCGTAATCACAGTATTTGGGAGGGTGAGATAGGAAGATCTCCTAGAGATGGCATATATATATATATAATGCCTCCACGGAGTTCATATATATAGATGCATATCTATAGGTGGCGTGCGCCACCATGCCCGGCAAGACAAAGGGAAGTAATGGTCTCCAGTACTGAAAGTTCCAGAAGAACTGGCTTCAGACAGAGCTGGACTCAAGGATTCAGATGAGATTGAGTGTTTGACTTGTTGACAGGGTCTCACTAAGTTGCTGAGGGTCTTACTCAGTTGCCAAGGCTGGCCTCGAACTTGTGATCCTCCTATCTCAACCTCCCAAATACTGTGATGATGGGCCTATGCCACCACACGCGGCTTGCCTGACTTTTTTTTAATCACTTTATTATTAACATATTGTTATTAACATGATTAACACATTAAAGAGCTGTACACATTTAATATCCACATCTTTATGAGTTTGGGGATGCGTATATACCCACAAAACCATCGCCACCCCCGAGACACCTGCCCTCTGACCTCTTAGCCACAACCACCTGGAACTCTCTCAAGGGTTCAGCAAAAAGCCTCAGCCTTGAGTCCCCGTTGGCCAGGCTTGAGTCACGTGCTTATTCAGAACCAATCGCTGGTCAGCAACACTCTGATTGGCTGAGCCTGAGTGGGTCCTCCCACATCCTGGGACTCCGCCCCTCCGAGGGCTCAGGGGGTCTAAGGGCTGGTTTCTCAGAGGAGCAACAGAGTGATGTTAACAGAAGCCAAGTGACTGGACCCGGGGCCTGTATGCTCCACAAAGGACAACTTGGAGTGTGTGTGTGTGTGTGTGTGTGTGTGTGTGTGTGTGCATGTGTGCACAACTTTCTGCAGATTCCTTATCTCGTAGACATCCTGGATTTATTACCATCCCAACTATTCTTATACTCATTCACCAGAGCCAGAAGGGTGCAGTAAGTCTCCCAGCAGAGCACAGCTCCCTCTGGGGCAGGGGCTCAGCATGGCCTCCCAGGATCCTCCAGTCCGTGTCCCTCCCTGGGAACCAAGAAAGACGCCTCTGCCTCTGCAGTCTCGGCGGGGACCTCTGACACCCCCTGGCCTTTCCCGGAACCTTGAGAGGGAAGAGGGGAGAGCTGCAGAGGGCAGGTTTAAAATTAGAAGGGCGATCAAGGCTGCCCTGGTTCTTGAACGGCAGCCATTCGGAGGAACGGGAGATAAGGTGGTCCAGAGACAGGAAGCGTTTATTTAAGATTCCTATCACACTGGGAAGCCGGAGGGGGGTTCAGGGCAGGGGAAGAGAAAGATGTTGCCAGGATCCGGGGCAGGGCCAAGGGCAAGGGGGCACGGACGGAACGGATATTGGAAAAGGAATGCTGGTCACCGGGTCTAAGGAGAGAAGGTCTGGAAAGGTCCCGGGCAGGCGGTCAGCCAAAAAAGAGGCCCCGAGGGATGTCAGGCCTCCGCAGAGGGAGAGCAGGGGGGAGGAGGTCTCCGAGGACCTTGCACCTCTGCAAGGAGGCTCAGGGGTGTCTGGATGGTCTCCTGAGAAGGAGCCCCTACTCTTTTTTTTTTTTTGGTGGTGGTACTGGGGATTGAACCTGGGACATTCTACCTCTGAACTACACCCCCCGGCCCTATTTTTTTTTTATTTGGAAACAGGGTCTCACTAGGTTGATGAGTCTCACTATTTGCTGAGGCTGTCCTCCAACCTGTGATCCTCCTGTCTCAGCCTCCCAAGTACTGGGATTACAGGGGTGCGGCGCTGCGTCTGGCTGAGTGTTATTATTGAGTTAGAGGTCCTGCCCCAACCGCCCTCCATGCCTGCGTGGAGAGTTCTAATAGGTCAGCTCTAGAAGCAGAGGCCCCAAAGTGCAGGGCTGAGGTGTGTCCTGTCCCCGCTGCCTCTCCTGGCTTCCTCTGCAGCCAATAAGATCTCCCGGGATCAGATCCCCAGAGATCTCCCGCTGTTACCGCCTCAGTCCCTGCCTCCATCCCCGCCTCCATCCTCATCCCTGCCCAGGAGCATCTGGACCACAGGGGCTGATCAGGGATGCTCATCCTAGGATAAAGGCTCCCCGGAAATGTGGCTGCAGCTCCAGGTCAGACAGTCAGTCAAGAGCCCCACCTTGTCTCAGGGGACCTTCTGGAACTTTCAGATGGGACCTTCTGGAACTTTCAGATGGGACCTTCTGGAACTTTCAGATGGGATCTTCTGGAACTTTCAGATGGGACCTTCTCCATTCTCATTCCCAGGGAGAATGTCTGAGTCCATTTATTTATTTATTTATTTATTTATTTATTAGTTTATTTATTTATTAGTTTATTTGTTTATTTATTTATTTTTGCGGCTCTGGGATTTGAACCCAGGAGCATTCTATCTCCAAGCTACACCCCCAGCTCTATTTTATTTTTTTTATTTTGAAACAGAGTCTCACTAAGTTGCAGAGGGCCTCGAAAGTAGCTGAGGCTGGCCGCAGACCTGTGATCCTCTTGCCTCAGCCTCCCGAATACTAGGATGACAAGCGTGCGCCACCAGGCCCGGCTACTTTTGCTTTTTTAAAGACACGGCCCGAGTCGGGCATGGTGGTGCACGCCTGTCATCCCAGTACTTGGGAGGCTGAGACAAGAGGATCGCAGGTTTGAGGACAGCCTCAGCAACTTAGCAAGACCCTGTTTCCAAATAAAAAATAAAAAGGCTGGGGGTGTAGCTCGGAGGTAAAATGCCCCTGGATTCAATCCCTGGTACCATAAAAAATAAAAATAAAAAACACAGCCATACATCATTATTATTACTGCTGTTATTTTTTGTACCGTTGATTGGCTACTCCCCATGTTCTGGGCTCTCTACTAAATTTTCTACATGTGGCTCCTCTTTGAGTCCTCACTGGGACTCTAAGTGTGAGGGAGTATTTTTATCCCTATTGTCCAGCCTGCTCAGAGATGGCAATTCACTTGCCTCGGGTCACACAGCTGGGAAGCGGCAGACCTGGGATTTGAACTCTAGTGGTTCAACTCCAGGCTCTGGCAATGAGGCTGCTGTTGCTCTAACGGGGTCCTCTTGATCCAGCCTGGTGCCCAGGCACAACTGGCTGCCCACCTCTGCTCTTCCTTTCAGGAACCAAGGACATGAGGCTGGGATGAGTTTCAGCACTAATCAACATGAAGAAGCCGCCAGGGCGTCCTTGAACCTGTGACCCTCCTGTCTCAGCCTCCCAAGTACTGCGATTACAGGCGTGCACCCCCACCCCCGGCTACAGGATTACTCTTGAGAGAAGAAATTAGAATCAGCCTAGCTGTCCGTCAGCAGGGGTGGGACGTGTGCAGGGAAAGGCACGCGCGGGTTTCAAGATCACAATCACAACACACAAACTAGAGTTGTGTTCCTCAATAGGGAGATTTAAAAAAAAAATACTACAAAGAAAATTTTCTAGTTGCAAGGAGGTTCATATCCCACGTAAGAAAATTAGGACACCTGAAATGTCCTCAATATTTTTAAGCATTCATATATAAGTATATAAAATCATATTTAAATGGGAGTATTTGAGCCTGTAATCCCAATACTTGGGAGGAGGAGACAGAGGATCTCAGGTTTAAAGCAATTCACAGAGGCCAGGCGTGGTGGCACACGCTTGTAATCCCAGTACTTTGGGAGGCGGAGACTGGAGGATCTGGGTTCGCGGCCAGCCTCAGCTCTCTCTCTCTCTCTCTCTCTCTCTCTCTCTCTACTTAGTAAGGCCCTCCGCAACTTCGTGAGACCCGGTTTCAAAATAAAGTATAAAAAATAGGGCCGGGGGTGTAGTGCGGAGGTAGAACGCCCCTGTGTTCAATCCCCGGTACTGCAAAAAAAATAAAAATAAAAATAAAAATAAAGCAATTCACAGCCTCAGCAACTTACCAAGGCCCTGTTTCCAAGTTAAAAAATAATAAAATAAAATAGGGCTGGGGGTGTGGCTTGGAGGTAGAATGCCCCTGGGTTCAATCCCTAGTGTGTACGCATACACACACACACACACACACACACACACACACACACACTGTGTATAATTTCTGAGCTCACAGTAGTGGACATATCATAGTGTGTGCATGCGTGGAGTTGGGGTGGGGTGTGGGATTAGAACTCAGAGCTGGATGGCGAGGGGAATTGAGCCCCACTGTGTGCTCTGATTGTAAGCGTGAAGTCTGTAGTCATGGGTTATTTGAGGCATGTTGTAACGTGCACAGGTAAACGGGAGACGCGGGGAACGTGCCGGCGCTCACACTGGCTAATTCCGCATGGTGGGAGGCCACATGAGTGGGTCTTATTTTCTTCTTTATATTTTTACTAATGTTTTAGTTTCAGAGAAGGTAGGAGAGACTTGGGAAAATAGGAGGAGGAGGAGAAGGAGAGGAAGAAGAGAAGAAGGAGGAGGAGGAGGAGAGGAGGAGGAGGAGGAG
>PVJS01041874.1:0-17765 GCA_004027185.1 Glis glis
ATTGTTTCTTTGCTATTCTTCCTTTTCTTGATTTCTGGTTTCTTATGCTTATACCTTTTTTGCTTTTGGTAGCTCTTTATCACTCTGTAAGTTTCCTATGTCTAATCTCTCTCCCTTTATAGTTTCTTATTCTGGATTTAAATAGTTGCCACTAGGTGAGCCTTAAAGGTGAATAGCCTTTACTGAATGGTTATTCTCACTTGCTCGGTATAATGTCCATTTGCAGGCCCAATTCTTGGTCTCCTTCAGTGATTGGGACCCTTGCCTGGTGCCTCTCACTACCTGTGCAGGCTACCAGTGCCGCTATTGCCCCTCTCACTGCAAGCATGTTTCCGTGTTCTCCACTTGGGCTGTCCCTATGTATCTCTCTGTCTACACCTATGACAGGTGTCACCAGCACGGGGCCCTGGGCTTGTGTCTCTCTTTGCCTACAGAAGCAGTGCATGTTGCTTTGACCCGATTCTGTGCAAACACGGAACTCCACATTTTCCACAGAGAGGGCTGTTTTGTTCCCATTTTTCCCCAGGTACCACCACTGTATGTCCTGTGGCAATCCCCAGAGACTCTTTAAGGGTGCTGCGACCAGTGGGCTGCTAGTCTATCCCACCCAGATGTCACCAGGTACTGTCTGCTTATCCACACATCTACCACGTCCCACAACAGACCCCACTCCCACCTCTGCCGGGGCAATCCGTACCGTCCCAGACCCCGCGAGTCCCCGTGGCTGCACTTGGTGGTCTCCCCCTGTGGTGGCTCATTGACTTACGGTCTCATTGAGTGCTGCTCTTAATCTCTGGGTGGGTGGGAGCTCAGCCGCTGCCGCAGGCTCTGGTCAGGCCTCTGGGCCCTGGGGACTCTGCCGAGCATGGATCGATCTGTTGCTCACTCTTGTCGCTGATTCTCTGCAGTGCTGGTTTTAGAAGAACTCCCTGGCTTCTTTTTTTTTATTTTTTTTATGTTTTTATTGGTGCATTGTAGTCTCACATAACAATGAGTATCAGTTTGGTGTTAACATACATGCACACAGCTCTTGGCGTCCCTCTCCCCCGCTTCTTTGTTGGTGGCCTGTAGAAGCCGCAATGCCAGTAGCTGCCGGCGTGGTCTGACCAAGATGGCGCCGCTGCTGCTTCCGCTGATGCAGCAGTTTGGGTCTGTGTCGCTTGTGGAGCGAGTCGCTGCTCGCCGTCACTGCTGCTATTCTGCAGCTGCTGGGTTCACAGCAGGTCGCTGGCGTCTCCGTTGGTCTTGTGTGGAAGCCGCAATGCTGGTAGCCGCTGGTAAGGTCCTGCCAAGATGGCGCCGCTGCAGCCGCTGTGGCCGCTGCCGTTTGGCGTGTTGAGTGTGGAGGAGCCGCTGCTCGCTTCCGTCTCTGCTGATCTGAGTTGAACTCACAGCTGGTCTCTGGCTTCTCTGCCGGCGGCGTGTGGAGCCGCGATGCCGGGAACAGCCGGCGCGGTCCGGCCAAGATGGCGCCGTCACCGCTGTCCCTTAGGTAAGGCGCTTGGAGCTTTTTACTTCCCTCTGTTTTGTCTCTGGCTTTGATTCCGGCGTGTTTTAAACTTTTAGTTGCTTAGTTCAAGTTTTTGTTGCTTTTCTTTTCCTGTCGAGAAGTTGCTTTTGTGGCGATTGAGATCCAAGTCTCAAAGAGATCGTAACGTGGTATCTCCTTGGTTGCCATCTTGGAACCCCAGTAGTACTCATGATTAAAGGAAAATATGTTTAAGTTTCCTAGACCTTTGAGTTTGGGTTTTATTCACAGTATTACATTTCTTATGAAGGATTTAAGATGAAGTCCTGGAATTAGCTGTCTTTAAAAAATTTAATTTTTATTTTATGAAAAGAATGCATGCATAAAGCTAAAAATCTTACAAAATCCCAAATTCCAACTCTATTTTAATATTTTTACTTTTTGACCTTTTTTTCCCCCCGAGGTACTACGGATTTAACCCAGGGGCATTCTACCTCTGAGCCATACCCCCAGCCCTATTTTTTATTCTTTATATTGAAACAGGGTCTCACTAATTTGTGGAGGGCCTCACTAAGTAGCTGACGCTGGCTGTGAACCTTTGATCCTCCTGTCTTAGCCTCTGAAGTACTGGGATTACTAGCGCCACCATGCCCGGCTAGACTGGTTTTTTTTTTATGTCTATTCCCACATGTCCCCCTGACTAGTGCTGATTTACTTCCCAAAGGCATCCACCTTTAACTTTTTAACCTATTTCTTTGATATTTCTCTATTTCAAAATATTATATGAACATGTCTATCCTTTTATTCTTCAATTTTAGACGTTCATTGATTTCATATTATGGAAGATGAGAGTTTTATCTCCTTTTCAATCTCCTCCATTATCCACTCATTATATAGTTTGGTAAAATCTAGTTTCAAGTGAGCCATGTGATTAATTTCTTTCTCCTACAACCTTCTGTTTTCCCTAAAGATAAATTTCCATCTCTCCCTCTCTCCCTCCTTCTCTCTCTCTGTCTCTTTAGCTCCCTCCCTCCCTCCCTCCCTCTTTTTTCCCCATTTGCTTGTATATTTTTGAATCCATGAGTTATTCTCCCTTACCCTCCAATACCATCGTAAATACCTCTGAATACAATTTCCATACAAACCTGTCAGATAAAAGTTTAGTTTCATTTTAGCCTGTAGATGAGTTCCTTAGTTACCTGTCCTTCAGCCCTGGTCTCAACTGGTCACCTTCTTGGTCTCACTCATTACTGTTATCTCTTCATTGCACTTCACCATCTCCCTGGAAACTCTCTGCTCTATCAACTCTATTGCATTTTCCATTTCTCTGAAATATTCTCCTTTTTCTTGGTTATTCCCTTACTTCACTTGAGGATGTTCTATGTGGTTTCTTTAGAACAGGTTCACGGGAAGAAATCGCTTTGAAATTTGTGCACTTGATATTTTGAAAATCCTCCCTTCATACTTGATTGAGAGCTTGCCTGTGTAGGTAGAAATGAATTTTCTCTTCAAAATCACTCTGTAATTTTCCAGTTTCTAGAACTGTTGCTGGGATCTGCAATGCATGCAGATTCCTGATCCTTTGTGAATGTCCTTCCATCTCCCTGGACATTTTTAGGATTTGTTCCTTACTCCTAGTATTTTGCAATTTCAGAGTATTTGCCTTGGTGTTGATCTTTTCCATTTATTAGTCTTGGCACTTGGTGAATCTTTTTAATAAAATCTCATTGGGATTTTTTTCTTAGTTTTTCTTTCTTCAACTATTATTATATGGTTATGATGGACCTCTTTGTTGATGTTCTTTTTTTTTAAATTTTGTTTAGTTTTCCCTTTTTTGTTGTTACTTTCTAAGAGACTTCCTTGACTTAACCTCCCTACCATTTCATTGAAATTTCTATGTTGGTTAATATATTTTTAACTAATAAAAGTATCTTCTCTGATAAATCCTTTATTGTTCTTTTCATTTTTTTGTGTGGTACTGGGGATTGAACCCAGGGGCATTCTACCTCTGAGTTACACCCTCAGTCCTATTTTATTTTTTAAGTTGAAACAGGGTCTCACTAAATTGCTGAGGCTGGCCGTGAACCTGCTATCCTCCTATCTCAGCCTCCCAAGTACTGGGATTAAAGGTATGTGCCACCATGCCTGGTTCATCTTGTTCTTTTCCATGAGTACAATACCTTTTATTTTCCCTCTGGTGGTAATGCAGTTATTTTCACTTTAATGATTTCCCCCCATTTCCTGCATTACTTGTTTTCTCCAAGTTCTTTTTATTTCTTTTCTTTTTTCTTTTTTTGTGGTGCTGGGGATTGAACCCAGGGAGCATTCTGTCCCCAGGCCTATTTTACTTTTTTGAAGAAAAGTTTTGCTAAGTTGCTGAGGCTGGGTTTGAACCTGTGGTCCTCCTGTCTCACCCTCCCAAGCACTGGGATTACTAGCATGCACCACCATGCCTGATTCTATTTGCTTTCCCTCTGCCTTTCATGTTGGAGACTTTATTCATTTGCTTCTCACGATCCATGACTGTCCATTCGCGTTTAATGGCAATGGTTAAACGTTTATTAAAAGCCACTGTGCATTCCTATTGTTCACTCATAGGCCTGCTAAGACAATCAGATGATTATCCAGAGTTTTGGTTGAAAATCCTCACGTTGAGACCTCACCATCATTATTCTGGGGTGGTTCAATTTTAGGAAAATATTCTCCAGTTCACTACATGAAGGGTGAAACTAGATTGCTGGAGTTTGGGAACTGGCCCGAGAAGAGGGCTTGGGGAGGTCTCTCTGTTCAATATATAGATTTTCCAATGAGATCTTGACTTTGTTTCCTTACCTTTTTGTACCTGGTGTCCTTACTTCTGTAGCCTCTCATTCATTCCCCCTGGAATGTGCTTCCCAACTCCTTCAGGGGCTGCAGGGATGTTCGCCTGCCATTGTGGGGTAACAACATGGGTCTTATTGCTTCTACTGACTCCCAAGTAAGCTCTTTATTTCCAACCTGCTGCCTCACTTATGTGTTCTACATGACCAGGTTTCTCTCTCTGTCTTTTGTACTTTCATTGGTGCATTGTAATTATACATCTTAGTGAGGTACAACATCATACAAACAAACATGCACACAGGTCTTGGTGTGTTTCCCTTCAGGTCCCGCCCTGCTAGCCACCCCTTTCTGTACATAACAGTGAGATTGGTAGTGATAGCTTCTGACATGGTGTAGCATAATTTGAACTGCTTCTTTTGTCAGTTCTCCCTTTTCACCTCCCCCAGCCACCCCATTCGCCTCCACTGTTCTACTGACCTCTCTATCATCTACAGTCCCTTTTGTTTCCTACTTTCTCTCTAGCTTCCACATATGAAACATTCTACCCTTGACTTTCTGAGACTGGCTGATCTCAGCATAATATTCTCTAGTTCCAGCCATTTTCCTACAAATGACATAATTTAATTCCTCTTTATGGCTAAGTAAACACACACACACACACACACACACACCATTTTCGTTATACATTCATCTGTTGATGAACACCTAGGTTGGTTCCATATTTTGGCTTTTGTGAATTGTGAAGATGTCTAGCTCTCTTTTTGTGATACTGGGGGTTGAACTCAGAGGTGTTCTATCTCTGAGCTATACCCAGCCTTATTTTATTTTTTTATTTTGAAACAGGGCCTCTCTTAAGTTGCTGAGGCTGTCCTTGAACCTACGATCCTCCTGTCTCAGCCTCTTAAGTATTGGGATTGCAAGTGTGTGGTACCATGTTCGATTTGCAGGTGTTTCTTAATTTTTAAAATCTGTGCTGTTTTGGCTCCATTCTTGGAGAAATGGTTATTTCCACCCCATCATTTTTCCATTTTGATCTATTGTGGTTCCAGGTTGTGTGTTTCTTCTGGTTTTATAAAATGTTGATTGCATTTCTGTTTCTTATTCACATTGATGTTTACGGGTTAATTGTAGAGCCCAGAATGGAAATATTTACTCTTCTTAATTTATCTAAAGTATTCCACTCTCAAGTCATTCTTTATAATAAAAACATAAAAAGAAACTTTATTCATGGATTTTCTGGTTATTTATCTTTATTGGGCATGGTAACTGGTGCTTCTCTTTAATTATGAGATGTGTGTTTTCAGTTGACAATAGAGATATAGGATGCCCCAAGCCGGTCTTGCTAAACTAGCTATGGTTATATGAACATGGAACATTTATTCCTGAGACAGTTCTTAATATAGGAACATAACTTAAATGAACAATTATACCAGTAACTAAAAATTAGAATGAATTAATCATTTGAAATGTGTCTATTAAGTGCTAGGCTCTGAAACTAAAGAAAAGAATGACTGACTTGTTCATTCTGTTAAAAGAAAGAGCCAGACGTTCTTAGCCAGCTAAAACCTTTCGTGCCCTCCTCACAAAGTCAAGGGCAGGGGGGTCCTCTTCCACTGTTTGCATCCAGTTCTCAGGATGCAGGTTTCTCTGCCTGTGACATTTTTCTCTCTGCAAGGCTGCCCACTGCAACCAGATCACGCTGACCTTGAGACAGGTGAACATACTTGAGCGATACGAATGGCACTGAACTAACTGAGAAGTCCAGGAAATACTGCATTTAATTATTTTTTTCTGGAAATCATCTTAATTTCAGCATGGGGCCTCAACCTCAGGGTAGCAATTCAACCTCACTCAAATTTGAGCCCCAAGTACTGCGATCTTAGGCAGTGCTGATGTTGGCAAGCTGAGCTTCCGGTGGACATCTGTCTTCTGTAGGCACTGGTTCCCTGTGAGGACAGCATTGTCCAGGACCACAAGGTCTCTGCAGATCTGGTGGCCCTAGTGCTTTTGGATTGTGCTGGTGCTTAATGAGGTGTGGTAAGTCAGAGTCTCCAGCCTAGAAGATTAGTCTTATCATGTACCACCAGGAGGTGGCAGTACCACCTCCTCTTGGCCACTGTCAGAGAGCAGTCTACATGTCTTCTTTCCAGATTTACAGACCTCTTTTTCCTCAACCTTGATCTCTCTTAATTCTTTTGTCTTATAGAGTCTTAGATATTTTGGAAATAAGGCTAGGAAAGGAATCGTGTATAGGAAACTTTTGATTTCTACTCAAACACACACATTAACTTCTACCCTCTTGAATGGGGAGGAGAAAAATATATCAAAATGTATTTAGTATTTAAAATTTTGTTAAGTTATGATCAGTAAAACTTACAAGTGCATTTGGAAGACTGTGTATACAGAGAAGAAGAAATCTTAAAGGTCACGGAGTCCAGGTGCCTCATTTTTCACAGGAGGGATCCCAGGGCCTGAGAGGTCAATGACCCAGTGAAGGCCATGCGGGCAATCCTTTTATTGATCTAGACAGACAGAGTCAGTCTTATTGAGGATTTGGGACTAAATCCCAAGGATAACTTGAAATTGCTTGAATTTGACTTCCTGGGTTGGTAGGTAATGTTTGGAACTAAGAGCTTGTTCTACACAGAACGCTGTGGACTTTCAGTGATTATCAAAAGGACAACAGTACATTAGTGCTTTCTTGTGCTGGGGAAGTGAGAAAGGCAAATTGGGCATATATGTGGTTTTGAGAGCATTCTTTCCTGGCTCTGTGAGTATGCAATTTATTTGTGATTGAAAATAGAAGCCATTTCTATAATCAGTTCCTCTTGTGTAGAGGATGAAAGGCAGTCTCAGGTACCTGGAACTCCTGACGGTGAACGAATTCTACCTCCGTCATGTATTAGAAACATTATGGTGGCAAATTATTCTAAACCTCTATGGTCCTAAATAGCTTCCTCAGTAAAGTGAGTTTAGTGATGCCTTGGCTGACTCATGTCCCAGCATTATTATAAAAATTATGTGAAATAATGTCATCAATGAATGTATCTAATAAACATTTATTCCACACCTACTGCATTTGGAAGCACGATGAGCACAGCAGATACAGAGGTGAGCAGAACTGTCTCTACAATTGCTCTATCAAACCAGTGATCATAAAAACAAATCTACAATAATGAATCGTGGTAAGTATTCCAATAGGAAAGTAAGTGCCGTCAAAAATATAGAATGATGGTGAGGTTCCGTGACGAAGTTGCATGTAAACTGAGGTCTGAGGGAGAGTAGGGGGTCACCAGGCACAGAATGGCGGGAGGAGCATTTCAGGCAAGGGGAATGGCAGGTGCAATGACCCCAAGGTGGACCTTAAAGTTGGCTAGTGAGGCTGGAGTATAGGGAGAACAGCAGAAGACGAAGGCAGAGCTGCAGTCAGGCTCAGGCTACACTGGTCCTGCACGTAAGAGCTCTTTGTAAGCTCATTAAGAATTAGGTGTTGAATTAGAGTTAGCGATGCTATACATGAGGTTTAAGACACTGTAGTATAGATGCTTATCGGAGCTTGGAGATCGTTCTCACCGATGCTCAGAGTCTTTGGTTCACGCTCACAGAATCAAATAGTGAAGTACACGTGGGATCCGGAGCCCATGGCCTGTGTCTGAATCCTGGCTCTGATGGTTCACAGTTGTGTGATCTTGGGTGACTACTTAACATCTCTGTGCCTCCGTTTCGTCCTCTGTAAAATGAGGAATTAATGGCGTCTACTCAGAGTTGTGAATTAAATGAGCCAGTATTTGAAAATTATTTTAAAGAGAGCCTGGAGCATAGGAAGGACTTGGATCATAATTATTATTGTTATTTCTACTTTTGGGCTATGCTGAGGTTGATAGTTGTCTGACTTTCAGATAAATGGAGAAAGTGCTTTTATTTGTGTGGAAATATGTGTTCCATAGCCATATCCTTGAGGTGTGGAGAAAAGAGTCAGGCCTGAATCAGAAGTCTCGGCATGGGAAAGGGCATGTAGCTCAGTGGTAGAGTGTGTGCTTAGCATGTGCTAGGTCTTGGCTTTTTGATTAATCCCTAAATGTCAGCTTTCTCACCCATAACTTGGGAAGACCCTTCCTCTGTCACTATTTTCATCATTCTTTTCCTCTATATCAGTTTCCAATGACCTACATTAACATGTAGGAATCGGGCTTCTGTGGAATACGGAGAAGTTTCCGTCCCTGTAACCTGGTGACTTAGCTGAGCTCACTCAGGAGCTGGGTGCATTTGCTCTTCCTGGACTAGAAAGTCCTCCTTGTTTGGGAGAACTGGAAAAAGAAGATGTGAAGAACCACGTTACAGTAACAGAAACTTCATTTCTTACTAGAGAACTCGGTTCTGTCATCCTGTTGCTGCCTTTGGTTTGCAGAATGGTCTCTCTTTATTCAACAACCCAGGACCTTTTTATTTTCTGTCTTGTATTTAGATTCTACCTAATTGCACGGTTTCACTTTCCCTTGTGATAAAACCTCACACTCATCCAGAATTGGAAATGAGAATGGAGATTGTTTCCTTATTAATCGCATTATTGCCTTTTGCCGCATCCTGTGTTAATTGGTAGCATCTCCACGCGGCCTGCTCCCTTCCTATGTGTTAGATTACAGCGCCTTGGTTTCTGGGATCTCAAACCTGATGCATCCGTGGGAGAAATACATCACAGAAGGGAGTGATTTATATCTCCAAAAATGAATTTTTATGATTTGTAGGAGAAGGGAGTCCAAGGGAAAACAGGTAAAGAAATAATCTTTCACCAAATGCTCTCCGTTATGCTGCTACATTCAGTCTGTGCCTTCTGAGACGGAGCAGATATGATCTCTACTTTAGAGCTGAGGAGACTGAGGGCCTCATTAGTGGAGCTCCTTTACCCAGAGTCGTGCAGGCAGCATGGGGTGGGGGGCCCTGGGCTTTGAACCTGGTCTTTTGACAACCAAAGCAATGCAACTGTGGATTATCAGGAAGGTGTTAGACTCTGGTTCCTAATGATCTTCTCTTTGGCTATTATTTTAGTGACATTTCCTGTGTTCTGGTATTAGAAATAAATAAGGAATGTGGGTAGGGCATTTCAAGTCCAGAGGTTCTGGTATTAGAAATAAATAAGGAATGTGGGTAGGGCATTTCAAGTCCAGAGGTTCGGATGTGTTCTATTCCAAGCGATTCACAGCTAGTGGTGTGAAATACTGGCACCAGGGAGATCGTGTCTGATGCGCTGGGCTCCGGGGAGTTTGCATTGGGTGTTCATTAGGGAGTTTGTGCCTTACCCACTGGGCTCCAGAGTTTGTGTTGGTATCATTGGACTCCAGGGAGTTTGCACTGGGTGTTGGGGAGTTTGTGCTTGATCCAGTTGGCTCCAAGGAAAGAACTAAAGTACCAGTCTATCACTCTATGAGTGTACAGCTTTGCACAGGAGTGACAGCCGTAGCTTCTCAGACTGCGCTCTGACCGTGACTCTCCATCAAGCAGGTCACCGACAGTGATTCCATATAGAACCATGGTTGCTTTACGTCTTCAGTCTGGTGGAGAGGTAGGGAAGGATTGGGATGTCCCATATCTTGCTGCTTTAGAGATGAAGCCCCAGATTGTTAATCCTTGAGGCAGGTGACAGGGAGCACAGATAGCTGAAGATACAATGCTGTAGGCAGCAACCCACGTGGTAGAGTGAGTTGACTTAGTAAAGCCATTTTAACTTCCACAGAAGATCGTGCATTAGGGCTGGAATAAATCCTGGATATCACTTCACAGGTGGGACAGTTGAGGCCCAGAATAGTAAAGGAACATGTCCAAGGTCACACACAAATTCATGACAAGCCAGAGCCTAGAATCTAGGGTTATTTCTTCTTTCTTGTTGTCCTTTCCTCTGCAGGAGATTTTAAGCCCTGGTTCTCAAAGTTGACTTGCATATTGGAAACATTCAGGGAGCTTAAAAATTGCAGATGCCTGGGTTCCACCCCCAGGGGTTCTGATTTAACTGCTGTGGAGTACGGTCTGGGGCATCAGGATTTTTTTTTTTTTTTTTGTGGTACCAGGGATTGAACCCAGAGGGGTTCTATCTCTGAGCTACACCCCTGGCCCTATTTTTTATACTTTATTTTGAAACCGGGTCTTACGAAGTTGCTGAAGGCCTCGCTAAGTAGCTGAGGCTGGCCGCGAACCCAGATCCTCCGGTTTCCACCTCCCAAGTACTGGGATTACAAGCGTGTGCCACCATGCCCGGCTCGCATAAAAAAAAAAAAAAAGCTCCCCAGGTGATTCTGTATGCATCAGAGCCTGAGAACCTTAGACCATTGATTCTCAACCCTGGAACACATTAATATTACCAGGGGAATTTTGGAAAAGTCTGTATGCCTGAAGCCCCAGCCCGACATATTCACATCATAATATCTGGGAAGAAAATGAAAAGAGAACCAAGGAGGAAGTATCTTTTTTTTTCCGTGTGTGTAGTACTGGAGATTGAACCCAGGGGCATTCTACCTCCAAGATATACCCCCAGCCCTTTTTTACTTTATGTTTTGAAATGGGGTTTCACTAGATTGCTGAAAGTCTTGTTACAATGCTGAAGCTGGCTTCAAACCTGTGATCTTCCTGTCTTAGCTCCAAAGTACTGGGATTACAGGCATTTGCCATCACACCCAGCGGAAGTATCTTTGTGTGTGTGTGTGTGTGTGTGTGTGTGTGTGTGTGTGTTACTGGGAATTGAACCCAAGGGCATTCTACATCTGAACTACACTCTCAAGCCCTATTTTTTTTTTAAATTTTGATATAGGGTCTCACTAAGTTGTAGAGGGCCTCACAAAGTTGCTGAGGCTGGCCACAAACCTGCAATCCTCCTGTCTCAGACCCCCAAGTACTGGAATGATAGACTTGATGCCTGGCTGGAAGTATCTTCTGATGGGAAGTTTTTTCTTATTCATATTCTCTCTCTCTCTCTCTTTCTCTGAGAGAGATTGAACCCAAGTGCATTCTACCTCTGAGCTACAACACTATTTTATTTTTAATTTTGAAACAGGGCCTCACTAAGTGGTGAGGCTGGCCTCCAACCTGTGATCCTCTCGACTCAGCCACCCAAGTATTGCCATTACAGGAGTGCACCACCACCCCCAGCTTCTCTAAATCTCTCTTGATCTTCCAAACTTAAGCCTACTCCCTTATCCTAGAACTCTCACGACTGTGTGCTGTGGATTCTAAAAAAGAGCAAGACTGCTCAATTTCAGCTGCAAATGATCTTCCTGAATTTCAAGTCAGTGTTGTTATTACTTGTGTGGGTCATTAGAAACTAATGAGGAAGGAAGACGGAGCACAGAATATCTCAAGCCTCATGCCTCTGGTGGAGGTTAATGTGTCTGTTCCCCCTAGAACAGGTTTCTAATCTTTTTCAGGTATTCCATTACAATAGTACAAATGGACTAAGGTACCATTCATGTTCATGGTGATTCAGTTAGAATAACCTGGGTGCCTTTTAAACAACTGGGCCTCATCCTACAACAATTCTTATTTAATTGGTCAGATGTGGGGCTTTGATATTTTTAAAAGTCTCCCAGATGCAATTAGGAGTTGAAACTTTTTCTACTGGGGATTGAACCTAGGGCCTTTCTACCTCCTCTGAGCTCTACCCCCAGCCCTTTTTTATTTTTATTTTGAAACAGAGTCTCACGAGGTTGCTGAGAGTCTCGCCAGTTTGAGGCTGGCCTCAAGCCTCCCGAGGACTGGGATCACAGGCGTGTGCCACAACTCCTGGCTCTCCTCTGGCTTTCTGTTTGCTTAGGACTATACAAAATGCAATGGAGACTGGGAGCCGGCACGCCCTGCTCCATCACCCTTTAACACTTTGTGTCTCCCCCGTGCGGACCACGCCTCCGCTGTGAGTTCTGACTCTTCTCAGCTGAGTTAAGCACTGTTTTTCTCCTCTCTGTTCCCCTGAGGGCTTCATTGCCCCGTTAGGCATTATTACATGTGTAGCATGTCTTTCTGCCCTGGAGACTGTTTCTTTAGGCAGGAACCTGCTCACTCATTTCTTTGACTTTGGTCCTGCTGCAGTACTTTCATGCTATAATTTGGACTTGGAATTGTCTCGGTTAACATTCTCACCGCTATAATCCAAAGCAACCAACCACACAACTTAGAGGAAGGAAGATTTATTTGCTCACAGATTTTTTTTTTGAGCTTCTGTGTTCAGTCCATGTGAAGCCCGGGTCTATGGATCTCAGGGCATGGTGGTGGGAAGCAGAGAGACGAGAGAGCAAAGCTCCACTCTCACATCATGGAGGCTGGAAGCAAGAGCGAGCAGGGGGAAGAGGACAGATAAATACTCCAAAGGCTACACCCCCAGGGACCCCTTCTTAGCAACCAAGCCCCCTTCCAACATTGTTTCCATGAGGACAAGGGGGACATTCGAAATCCAAGCCATTACAGGAACACTCCCCAAAAATCCATGTGTGAAAAGCTTGATGTCATTGGGAGGAGGTGGGAGAACCTTTAACAGGTAGGGACTTGTAGGAGGAAGTTAGGTCATCGGGGGTGTGCCCTTGAAGGGGTGACTAGGATCTCAGCCCCTTCCCATCTCTCTGCTTCCTGCTTGCCATCAGATAATAAATGAGCCTCCTCTGTCACAAACTCCCACCGAGATGTTCTGTGCTGCCACAGGCCCAGAGCAACATGGCCAAGTGATCATGGACCCAAATCTCTGAAACCATGTGCCCAAGTAAACCTTTTCCCTTTTTAAGTGGATTACCTCAGGTCTTTTGTCACAGTGACAGAAAGCTGACCAGCATATTCTACATGGCTGCTATTCACAGAATTACAAAAGAAATGATTGAAAAGGCCTTTCTGCTTTCTCTCCAGCTTCTTAGTTTGGATGTTTATAGTGTTTCCTCTGCTGAATTCTCCAAGTTAAAGTTAGATGAGAAGATCATTGTGCCAGACAGATCAATGCATTTTTCCATGTTATATACACCCTGGTGGTCAGCAGAGCTGCAGAGTGAGGGGAGTATGATGGAGCCAAGTTCTGCCACTTTCCTGACCCCGGTGCCTCTTGAAATATCTAAAATGTGGGCTCTGTGAAGGAGGAACTGATTGAACCAGGGCAAAGAAATAAAAACTCTCACCATGTCATGAACAGAGACAAAGAGAGGCCCTCACCTCTCCCAGTGCCTGGCACTTAGCAGACATGCAGTAAATATTTGCTGGATGAACTTGTCTGGTATAACCTAAGGCATCGGTTCACAAAGACTTTGAGTCGCTTCTAATGTGCGACTTGGCTCCATTTCTGTCGTCTTCCTAGCATGACGGAGATACTATTAAGTTGAGACGATTCATTAGTCATTGCCAGAACACTTTTATTGGGATGACTATTACCATGTATTTAACTTCTCAGATCCCCATAGCATTTTATTGCTGATTATTGTTCCACTAATCCATTCAACGGTGATGGAGTTGTATTCAGTTTTAGCAAGGACCAATCTATTCAGCTAACTGCGTGCCCAGTGAGCCCCCAGTTAAAAATCCCCACAGAGACCCTCCCAGATTACATCAGGACCTTTAATTATGTGCTGCTAATAGAGATCACACAGATTTCCCTTTGACATTTTCACTTGACAAGTACCGTAGACATCTGTGATTACCATTGTGTAGAAAACGTACTAGTGCAGGTAATAATTAAGATAGCTTTCAAGGGGCCAGCATCCAGAAAATTACCGAGTTCTTCAGAAGAGAAAGAAAAACTGACTGACAGGTTCCTAGGACTCTCATGTTTACATATACACTCAACAGAAACCGGTTGTTTAAACAGAGTATTCTTTTTCATTTGATCTCCTTGAAAGAACACTATAAATTCTTCTCATCCAAAATACATTCATATATACAGAAGGAAGGCAAATATATATGAAATAAATATAGTTGTAAACCAAGAGTTTGGGTTGTTGTGAAGAGTTACATGTGCCATTTTATGAAATTAGAATTTTTTTATCCAAATGGTGATAGCACAATGTTTTCAGATTTCCTTAGTAGCAGCAGCAGAAATATTTCTTTTGGGGAGGGAATGAAAGGTTATATGGAACCCCAATATGTAAGATACACAAAAGCAGAACTCTTTCAGTTGAACCCAGAGTTTGCTCTTCCCACACCCCCACATTGTAGTGTCCTTGTCCCCATATAGTGTCAAGGCAGAAGTGTCTTTCTGGAACTCATGGGCTCTGCATAGTTTAAAAACTGTTGCCCTCTTGGGTCGAGAAGAATTCTCTAGAGTGAAAACAGACCTATTTTTCTTCCCTGAGAAGACAACTGGGTAAATAAACCTTCAGTTACTCCCTCCGCCCCCAAACTCTCTATGTTCCATAGCAGAGGTAATGACGGATAGATATTTTAAAACATTCCATGTATTTAATCTTTACTTTTGGTGCTAAGGGAGATCCTCAGGAAATGTGTTGCTGGTTCTTGTGAAAATCCCAGTAGACAACAGGTGGAAAAGTGTGAATATGGGTATCAGAACCTGCTATTAGCCCGATGTGCAAGAAAAGCTCAACACATCCAAAATAGAAGACACACCATAGTAACCAACTTGCCATGAGATGTCTTTGCTAGATGGCTTTTTTTGTTGTTGTTGAAACACAATTCATTTAATATTTTTCTTTTAAAAATTATTTTATTAGTGCATCACAATTATATATCATAGTGAGGTTCCATGTGATAAAAACATACATACACACAGCTCTTGGTGTATTTCCCTCCACATCCCACCCTGCTCCCCACATGTGTTAGTGAACTTGGTAGTAATAGCTTCACATGTTGCCATAATATTATTTGAACTGTTTCCTTCTTCACACAGAATGAGAAATCTCACAATTGGAGCTGCAGTCTTATCTTGCCATAAAAGAGTTGATATGACATCAAAGCCCAGAGAGGCTAAATTATTTGCCCAGGTTCCTAATGTATAAAGTGAGGAGGCTCAACTCAATGATCTAAGGTCCCTTTTAACTGGAGGCTTCCAGGAGCATCCATCATCTATGCTGTGGTCGATGTGCCATTGCCTATAATACACACGCTGAACTCAACCAGAGAGACCGACCTATGATTTGTGCTCCCCCCACTTTCCATTCTGATCACTAGACCTATCCCAGCCATACCGGCCTGAACTGTGCTTTGCAAAGTCTTCCCTCATGTGAAATCTTGGTCTGAAAGCAGGGTTCTATGCTCTGGCTCATGGCCCTCAGTAGATCATTTATTGTTCTGCATTTTAGGCTTGGTGATTAGCAACTGAATTCCTGGTAAATAGCCCATGGTTGGATTCTGCACATCAGAATGGCTTATTGACTCCTTTTGCTATTTGGGAATCTATATTTGTGTGGCATCATTTATATCTACAAAAATACATTATAATAAAAATAAAATGAATCTGATTTGATAATTTTTTTGAGATACTGGGGATTGAACCCAGGGGCGTTCTAACTTCTGAGCTATACCCCCAGTACTATTTTATTTTGAAAGAGGGCTCACTAAGTTGTGGAGGGCCTCAGTAAGTTGCTGAGGCTGGCTGCAGGTTTGACACTCATTAACACCACAATTTTTGTTTTAAAATGTCTAGTAGAATGTAGTGTTTTCATCCACAGTATCTCACTTAGATACAAAAAATTTTTTTTATCTTTAAATCTTCCTGACTCAGCACCTCCTGTGCTACATCCGCATTTCTCTCTAACAGCACATCTATTTACTCTTGTTTCATTTCTTCCCCTTTAAGCACCACCTTTCTGTACCAAAATTCTTATAAGGCACATAGGTCTAATTGCAGGGACTCAGTTGAGGTTTTTTTTTTTAATGAATGGCATGAACCTAATTGTGAAGGTCCCCTTCATGCCTTCATGGGTTGAACTCAAGCTTCAGTGTCACTAAAATTCTACCAGAAGACGTTTGTCAAATACATAGTTGGGGGACAAAAGCAAGCAGCGGCGTGCTCCACACTCAAAAGAGACCAAATGGTGGTGGTGACAGTGGCTGTAGTGGCACCATCCTGGCAGGACCATATTGGCAGCTACCAGCATTGTGGCTTCCACACAATGGAGATGCCAGCAACCTGTTGTGAATCAAGCAGCTGCAGAATAGCAGCAGTGAAGGTGAGCAGCAACTCGCTTCACACGCAACACAGACCTGAACTACTGCATCGGCAGAAGCGGCAGCAGCACCATCTTGGTCAGACCTCGCTGGCGGCTACAGGCATTGTGGCTTAAGCAGGCCACCAACAAAGAAACCAGGGACCTGTTGTAAAACCAGTAACTGCAGAGCATCAGCGACAAAAGCGAGCAGCAGTTCGCTCCATGCTCGGCAGAGTCCCCAGTGCCTGGACCTGACCACACCTGTGGCAATGGCTGAGGCCCCCCCCAGAGATTAAGAGCAGCGCTCAATGAGACTGTAAGTCAACGAGCCGCCCCAGGGGGAGACCACCCAGCGCGGCCACAGGGACTCGCGGGGACTGAGACTGTGCCGATTGCCCTTGTGGAGGTGGGAGTAGGGTCTGCTATGAGACACAGTAGATGCGTGGATAAGCAGACAGTACCTGGCAACATTTGGGTGGGACAGACTTGCAGCCGGCAGGTTGGAGCACCCTTATAGAGTCCCCAGGGATTGCCACAGGACATACAGTTGTGGTACCTGGGGAAAAATTGGACCAAAACAGCCCTCTCTGTGGAAAACATGGAGTTTCGTGTTTGCACAGAATTGGGTCAAAGTGACATCTGCCGCTTCTGTAGGCAAAGAGAAATGAAAGCCCGGGGTGCCCTACTGGTGACACCTGCCATAGGTGTAGACAGAGAGAGAGATAGGCACAGCCCAAGTGGTGAACACGGAGACCCATGATTGCAGTGACAGGGGCAATAGTGGCAATGGTTGCTTACACAGGTAGTGAGAGGCACCTGGCAAGGGTCTCAGTCACTGAAGGAGACCAAGAATTGGACCTGCAAATGGACATTATACCGAGCAAGTGAGAATAACCATTCAGTAAAGGCTATTCACCTTTAAGGCTCACCCAGTAGCAACTATCTACCTCCAGGATAAGAAACTATAAAGGGAGAGAGATTAGACATAGGAAACCTACACAGTGAAAGAGAGAGAGAGAGAGAGAGAGAGAGAGAGAGAGAGAGCGCTACCAAAAGCAACAAAGGTATAAATATAAGAAACCTGAAATCATGAAAAAGAAGAATAGCAAAAAAACAATGAGGCCCCACAATACCACAACAACAGAAGCCACCAACACAGAAATGCAAAGATAGCCAGAAGGACAATTCAGAACTTTAATAGTAGAAATGATACAGGATTTCCAAAAATAATTCAAAGAGAGCCTGAAAGGAATGAAAGATCAAATAAACGCAGAATCTGACACCCTGATCAGGAATCAAAAAGAAGCTCTGAAGGAAGTGAAGGATGCAATAATTGAAATGAAGGCATCAATACAGACCAT
>PVJS01041875.1:0-17765 GCA_004027185.1 Glis glis
TCCGGTCTCTGCCTCCCAAAGTACTGGGATTACAAGCGTGCGCCACCACGCCCGGCTGTAATACTCTTAAAGATTGACTTAACTAAAGAGATTATTCCATTAAAAATTACAAATCTGAGTTAAAGGGATCTGTGGTTACTCATAATATTATTTGCAAATATGATTTTTCATTCATGATTCATTATTATTATTTCTAATTTTTCTTCTCATTGACCATTCCTTCCTTCTTTTCTTTTTTTTAATATCTGGATATTTTTCCAAAATTTGTACCTTACTTTAGCTTTGACTCTTTACTTTTCAACATGTAACTAAATTTTAACATTATATTCTCTTTTAAAATGACTTTTTTTTAATACTAGGGATTGAATCCAGGGACATTCTACCTCCAAGCTATATCTGCAGCCACTTTTTAAAAAATATTTTGCAATAAGGAATCGCTAAGTTGTTAAGGCTGGCCTCAAACCTGCAATCCTCCTGTTTTAGCCTCCCAACTACTGGGATTACAGGCATATGCCACCATGCCTAGCTTAAAAATTCCTTTTATAACTATCTCTGCTTAATCTAGCTGAGCTTTTTATTTTTCTCTTTTATTTCACCTACCAATGAACTCTTGACTTTAATTGAATGTAGAGTACAATGTAGGGTTGGAATTTTTAGTGATGACTAAATTAATCCTTTATTTTGAAGAAAAATGTTGTCATACTTCAGCAACTTTTATTTTTTCTTAATGATGACTACCAGGCGGAGGGTGCTAGAAATAACCTTCAGGTACATTTCCCTCTATGTCAACTAACAGAGGGCACTATTTTTGGAAAAGTTGAGTAGTTATTTTATTCTGAAGTAGAGTAATCTCTTTTTGTTTGTTCTTTTCTGGGGTTGCTTGTGTTTCACTTTTTAAATTTCTACTCTTTTTTGTAAAAAATAGCAAAGATAGTACATCATAAAATCCAACTTTAAGAACATGGGATCAGAAGCAAATGAATTAATTCTAATCTCTATCTCTTCACCAGAGTGATAGTCATTAATAATTTATTTAATACTCTATACTTAGTTCCTTATGTATGATGTGTAAAGTTTATTCACTGCTTGCTCTGGGGAAGAAACAGTGCAAAAGAAATTAGGTGGGAATAGTTTCAAACTGCTCACAAATGCTTATGTTTCATTCAACATTCTCACTGCTGTGACCTAAAATATCTGGCAACCGCATCTTAGAGGAAGGAATAGTTATTTGCTCACAGTTCTAGAGGTTTCAATCCATGTTAGGCCGGGTCACGAATGTAGAGCTCAGGGCATAGCAGTAGGAAGCAGAAAGAGAGTGTCGAGAGGGCACAAAGGGCGAATATATAGTTGCCAAGGCTACACCCCCAGTGATCTACCTCCTCCAGCCACATCCCACCTGCCTAAGTCAATACCCAATAAATCCATTAGTCCATCAATGGATTTATACACTGAAGAGATTAGAAACCTCATGATTCAATTATTTTACCTCTAAACATTTTTGAATTGCCAATACTTGAGCCTTTCCAGGGGACATTCTACATACATATTATAGCTGCTTATTTAAGGATTGTGTTTTTTTTGTTTAAGAGTCAGTTCTACATATATATTTCATGTGTCTGCACATCTTCTAAGGAGAGGGTCTAATGACATTTATTTGGACTTTAAAAAAAATAGTGAATATTCTTGAAAGTTAGAGATAGTGTCTCCCTACTGAGCAGAGAGCAGATGTCTTTACTATTCAATATAGTGAAGATAATGTCTTTCTCTGGAACAAATGTTGGGCAGGTTTGCTTTCAGCCCCTTATTAAAGATCTGAGTTTCCTGAGCTTGGGATTCCTTAATTGGGATACAAACCCACTGTGTTCACAGCATCCATTTGGGCTTGCCTCCACATCTCCTCCCCTGCAACTTGGGGAACAAGTGGGACTCACAGGAATAGCAAGCTTGTACTAGACCTTTCACAGTTGGTGCATTCTAGTATGAAATGATGAACAATTGATCAGAGGTCTTTATTGGTGAAAGTAAACTATTACTGTTCTCAATTCCTAAAAAAGTTCAGAGCCAGAAAACAGATTTGATGGTTTTCCATATATAGTTGAAACTATAGGAAAAATCTCCCTGCAGAAAAGTATGTGCTGGTCTAGATAATGGACAAGGGTACTTTCATGTGAAACACCAATACTGACAAGCTAGATGCACATGACCTTGGAGATGCTGATGGGGATATATGGTAAATTTAGTAAATCCAAAAGGTGAACATAAACCTTAATTCATAAAAAATCACATAGGGTTGATGCTATTGGGTAAGAAGGGTAGTGACCATGGAAGGAAAAAATAAAATAGCAAATATGATATTCTAGAAGTCACAGTAAGAAAAAGTCTTTAAAATTATCAATGATAGTAACAAAATCTGCACAAGTCAAATTGGAGAAAGACTAATGATGGCCTTTTGCTTTGATTAAATAGGAGAAAATAATATGTCAAAGTCATTTTCCATTGAGAGGTAAGAGCAAAAGACTCAATGAAATAGACTGAAAATTGAATGGTGTTGAAGAGTATTTTTATAAAAAGTTAAACTCATGGTACATATAAATATAAAACAGACACATATCAAAGCTTTTATTTAATTCATTAAGTAAAATAGTAACCACTAATGCCCAGCTCTTTCAAAGGAAATGCCCAAGAACTGCACAGGAATGCTGAAATGAATTTATGAACAGATTAAAAACTAGTCAATCTCTCCGGGCATGGTGGCGCACGCTTGTAATCCCAGTACTTTGGGAGGCGGAGACCGGAGGATCTGAGTTCGCGGCCAGCCTCAGCTCTCTCGCTCTCTCTCCCTATCTCTCTCTCTTTCTCTCTCTCTCTACTTAGTGAGGCTCTCCGCAACTTCGTGAAACCTGGTTTCAAAATAAAGTATAAAAAAATAGGGCCAGGGGTGTAGCGTAGAGGTAGAACGCCCCTGCATTCAATCCCCAGTACCGCCAAAAAAAAAAAAAAAAAAAAAACTAGTCAATCTCTATAGGGCAACAATCAAGAAACACTTCACTTTTCTATAAGTATTATACAATTTAAAGAGTTATAAAATATCTGAAAAATGGTAAAAGGCAGAGATCAATCTGAATGGTTCACTAGAAAGTACCCATAGTATCTTTTTTTCCCACTTCACGTTTTTCCACAATTTTAGGATAGAATATAAAGAAATAATAAAAGTGAGTTCAGAAAAGATGATGGGCTTTCAGGCTAATTTTGTAACATTATTCTTTGAAAGATCATGCGATGAAAGTCAGATAAGAAAAGTTGAATACAGCCAGCCCTCCATATACACGGGTTCCACATTGGCACATTTGATGACTGTAGATTGAAACTATTCGGAAAAGTAATTGCATCTATAATGAACATGTAGACTTTTCTTTCTTGTACTTGTTGCCTAAACAATATAGCATAACAGCTATTTATACAATATTTGCATTGTATTAGGTATTATAAGTAATCTAGGGATGACTTAAAGGGTATGGGAAGATGTGCATAGGTTATGTGCAAATACAATGCCATTTTATTTAAGAGACTTGAGCAGAGGAGTTTGATATCTTCAGGCATCCTGGAACCAATGCCCCATGAATACCAAGGGAAAACTGTATGATTGCATTCTTTAATTCAACTTTCCATCTGAATTTTTATCAACAAGAAGGAAAGTTTGGATTAAACTTGGTTATGCTAGAACTTTTCTTTTAAACCAGAACATATTTTTTATTTTTGAAAATGAAAGCTTCCTATGAATTCTGATATAGAATATAAGGACAGCTCTTCTGTTTGAAGCAGTGTACAAGTTGCTAGGATGACCTCCTTCTTTACCTGTCTCACCCTCAGGCATTTTTCAGAACCAAAACTTTAATTTCTTATATAATTTAAAAGTCAACACAAATTTTTGGGTTTTATCAGATAATACCAGATAGTTTTTCCCAAACTCTACTCACACATAGCATTTAAAATTCTATTCAAACTTTAGATTTATTATATTGTTATATTATTTGGTTATATAACCCCCATGGTTATATGCAACACTTAGCTCTAATATATAAAGGGGTTAAATAAAATTTAAAATATCATTTATCCTACTTAATTAAAGTTAAAGTAACAAGCCAGGCACAGTGGCACATACCTGTAATCCCTGATAATCGGGAGGCCGAGGTAGAAAAATCACAAGTTCAAGTCCAGCCTGAGCAATTTAGGGAGACCTTGTCTCAAAATAAAAAGGGCTGAAGATGTAACTAAGAGGTAGAGCACCACTGGATTCAGTCCCTGGTACCACTAAAAAGTAAAATTAAAGTAACAAAAATAGTTTAACATGAATACCTAAAATTATAAGGAGCCTAAAATATTTTTATTATTCTGTTTGGCACTATATTAAATAAGTCCTCACTTCATAATAGAAAAAGTATTATGTGCACAACTTTTCAATTGATTGTATATACAGTCAGGTATCTCTTAACAATGGGAATATGTATTGAATATTGTAGGCAATTGTAATATAATAGCAAGTATTTATGCATCTAACCATAGAAAAGGTGCAGTAAAAATACTAGTTGATAGGGAGTTTTCGATTCTATTATGATCCTATGGGACCACCATCATATCGACAGTCCATTGTTAACTGAATCACTGTTATGTGGCACATAGCTATATTCAGATGTATTTTTCATGTATACTGGAATTAATCTACTTAAAAATGAAGTTCCTGGTATAATGCTTAATTTATGTTTCATCAGCATGATATTGATTGAGAAAGACCCTTAAAGAATTAGTGCTGAGAGGATATAAAACTATTTTAAAGAAAAAGTAGTTTTCATTTGCAACTACTTTAATTTCTATTATTGGAGTAAATATATAGCATGGTTTTTTGAAATCCAAAGGTAATTTTCAAAACTGGTATTTGTATTCAGCTTGATTTATGCAGAGCATTCCTGTTGTCACATTTGGAAGCCTTTTGCACTGAAAGGGAATCGGTATGTTCTTTTAATCACTGGAACTGTAGCAAAATGGGATTCTGAGGGATCTCTACTCAAGGCTGCAGTCTACCCTACCCTTTCAGCTCCTACTTCTACTCTGCTTGGGTTTCAAACTACAGGGAATTAGAAGAGTGTGTTAAATCTCAGATCATACAAGGATCTGACGGCGTAATACTTATTAAATGTCCTTATTTAGACTGTGTGAAAGAAGATGAAAATTCGATTTTATTAAATAAAATTGAACTATCTTTGCTTTTATTCCCTTTCAATTCATTGACTATAACTGATCTACAGTGAGGTAGTACCCACATGAAAAAAAATTGATTTTAGTGTCTTTCTACTATTTAATTGGACCAATATCAGCCGGGCATGGTGGCACACTCCTATAATCCCAGTACTTGGGAGTCTAAGCTAGGAGGATTACAGGTTTGAGGCCAGCCTCAGCAATTTATCAATACTTTGTTTCAAAATAAAAAATAAAAATGGCTGAGAGAGTAGCTCAGAGGTACAATGCCCCTGAGTTCAATCTTTAGTACCACACTCACACAAAAAAAAAAGGACTAATGTCATTTTTCTCAACAAAGAAAATAGCAAAAGGACATAAAATGGAAAGGCTTGTTTTCATTGAGACCCAGTGAGGCCTATCAGTTCAGATCCTTCTTAACTGGGATCATAGGCATGTACCACCATGCTCGGCTTACAGGATTTCTTTTTATTCAACTCTTCCACAAAAAAGCAGGGAAACATTTGGGCAATAGCTTTAAGTTTGGTGGATATCTTTGTTTAAATGTGTTTCTGGTTCTTAAGACCCACGTTGGGGAAGAGAGATTCTTGCCTTGAGGAAGACTGTGTCGTGAGAGCAGGAGGGTAGTAGAAGTTCAGGGGGAAACTCTGCTTCTGAGGACTCTACATCGGGGTATCATTTTCTGAGCTTCAGCATAAACTTCCTTCTCATCTGCTTTCTAAGTAAACTTTCCACAACTACAGAAGTCACCAACAAATACTGTTCAATCCCTGTGCAGTACTTCTCAGCCCACAGTGGCTACTAAGGACATTTGAGAGGGGCTCCTGGAATCCCAGAGATCTAGCTTTTGCAAATCTGAGCAAGTAGTAAAAACTTTCCTGGGATAAGTTTTGCCTTACAGGCTTATTGTGATGATAAAATGGGATAATCCCTGATAAAGTGTCTCCTAGATTAGAAAGAACTAAAACATTAGCCACAGTTTTAATTCCAGATTAGTATTACATGGCAGTGAATAAACCTTCAGGTATAATCTGTTTAATCTGTTCACTGTTTTATTTTTTTTCCTGCTGGTCTTCTAGACTTAAGACAATAAAAGGTGTTGCACCTTAATATCCTTATACCTTTATCTATGATTCTAGCTCTTAATTAATTGTGTATTTCCTTGTATGAAAAAGTTAACCCAAATTCATTCAATCATATGCCTCTGGACTTGTTAAATAATACAAAAATTAAAATTGAAATATCGGATTCCTTTTCTTATGAAATAGATGTAGTCAGCATTTTGGATTCAAGGCCTTTTCTGTTTTCTTTCTTTTATTGTCACAACTACAGGAAATAGTTATAGATTCATAGTGGTAGAAGATACCAGAAGAAATAATTTAATCCAATTTCTTCACTTTCAGAGGTAAAAACTGATACCTTAAGATGATGTGTTACAGCCAGGCATAGTGGCACTCACCTGTAATCCCAGTACTTGGTAGTGTGCGACAGGAGGATCACAGGTTGGAGGAGAGCCTTAGCAACTTAGTGAGACCCTTTTTCAAAGTAAAAACTAAAATTGTTCTGGTGGTATAGCTCATAAGCAGAACACCCCTGGGTTCAATCCCCCATACCAAAAATGAGAGAGAGAGAGAGAGAGAGAGAGAGAGAGAGAGAGAGAGACTGGTTAAAGGTAAAAGGGGAAGGTATGGCCAGACCTGGAATAAATTTTAATGCTCCTGTCCCTTTCCAGATCTTTCTGTGCTCATGAATGAGTGCCTCATGAATGATTTCAGCAGCCTTCCCTTTTCTTGAGAACTCCAATCTCTGGATTTAAAATCCAGAATTCTGATTATATGTGTTTCCTCTTCACCTACCCTAAAAAATTGCATTTTAGTATCTTCTTTATATAATGTTCTCCCTATGCAAGTTGTTTTCATAAAATATTACAGAGTAGCAAATACTACCTTGGCATGCAATAATAGGAAAATAGGCTATCTAAATATAATAAACTATAAAATAATTTTGGTCATGTGGTGCTGGGGATCAAACCCTGGTTCCTGTGCATGCTAAACCTGTGCTCTACTACTAAGCCACACCCAACCCCAAAGATGTATTTTCTATCAAGTATTTATATCCTCACATCTAAACCTCCTTGTTACTGCTACACAGCCTTGTTTCTAAATGTGAGGCCTTGAGGTAAGCCAGCCCCTGCATACTTTTCCTGGTTTGGGGCCTTTGGTTGATCCATACCGTATCTTATCCTCAGTCCTTTTCTACCAGTGAACACAGTGTGCTCCTTCAGGGTCTGGTATGAAACACTCATTGTCACTTAGGATTCCTCAACCTCCCCTAATGAATCTAATGTCCATCAGCTCTTGATATTAGTGTATTACAAAATATTTCTTTCTGCTGCACTGTGGTATGCTCTATATTATATATTTTTATTTATTCCTTGTCTTTGAGGACCCTTAAGTTACTCAAGGGTCTGCAACATCTATTAATTGTAATGAATATTGTGATAACAATAACAGCTACTATTGTATAGTTTTTTTTATATTTGGACCACATGCAAGGTGTGATATATAACTTAGCTCATTCAAGCTTCACAGAGTTCCATTGCACAGAAGAACAAAATGGAGATACCATGTCAACACTTACCTAGTAGAACTAGAGTTAGAATGGGGGGGGGACCAAGGGATTGGACCCAGGGGCATTCTACCTCTTAAGCTTTACCCTCCAGTCCTATTTCTTTTTTATTTTGATACAGGGTCTCACTAAATTGTGGAGGGCCTCACTAAGTTGCTGAGGTTGGCCATGATCCTGAGATCCTCCAGTCTCAGCCTCCCAAGTACTGGGATTACAAGCAGAGGCCACCTTTCCTAGCTTAGAGTTAGAATTCGAGCCAGGCAATATTAAAGAAAGTAGTCTTTGTATAAAAGAATTCAAAAAATATTCTTTTTTCCTCTGCTTTGCTTGATTTTTTAAAAAAAATATTCTATCAGTGCATTGCAAATACAGATCATAGTGAGGTTAAGTGTGTTAAAAACATACATGCACACAGCTCTTTGTCTATTTTCCTCCACATCTCACCCTGCTCCCTACTCCTCCCTCCCCACAGGAGTTAATGAGATTTATAGTAATAACTTCACATATTGCTTTAGTATTATTTGAGCTGTTTCCTTTTCAGTCCTCCCTCTTCCCCTCCTTCTCACCCCTAACCACTTTCAACTACTCTACAGGTCTCTCTCTGCATTATTTAAAGTCCTGTATGTTTCCTATTTTCTCTTTAGCGTCCACAAATGAGAGAAAACATATGTCCCTTGTCTTTTTTTTTTTTTCTTTTTGTGGTACCGGGGATTGAACCCAGGGTTGTTCTACCTCTGCGCTACACCCCCAGCCCTATTTTTTATACTTTATTTTGAAACTGGGTCTCACGAAGTTGCGGAGGGCCTCACTAAGTAGAGAGAGAGAGAGAGAGAGACAGGGAGAGAGGGGGAGAGAGAGAGAGAGAGAGAGAGAGAGAGAGAGAGAGAACTGAGGCTGGCCGCGAACCCGGATCCTCTGGTCTCTGCCTCCCAAAGTACTGAGATTACAAGCGTGCGCCACCACGCCCATTGCTTTGTCCCTTGTCTTTCTGAGACTGACGCATCTCACTCAGCAGAATATTGTCCAGTCCCATCCATTTTCCTGAAAATGACATAATTTTGTTTTTCTTTATGACTGAGTAAAATCAAAACATTCTTCACAGAAGCAGTGGACAAATTTTCTTGTCCAAGTTCTTTAACCTATGTATGTTTCATCACTGACAAAACTAATAAAAAAGGCTTAGAAAGGCTATGCGAGTTTATGGAGTGATCAAAAGCAAGGAAAAATGTTTTTCAACAGGAAACTCTTCCAGAGTGTGGTTTCATTTTCCAATAAAAAATATGAATGCAAAATTTTGGAACTTGATAACTTTTAAAGCAAATTTTTTAAAGAAAATAGAGAAAGTAGAGAAAATAGAAAACTTTTATTTTTCATATCATGGATTGGCAAATATTGCTACATTGACCAGATCATGCCACCTACCTTTTTTTCATAAATAAAGTTTCTTAAACCATACCTGTGTCCATTTACATTTTGTCTATAGTTGTTTTCACTTTAAAGTGGTAGAGCTGAGTGTCTGCTTTAAAGAAGTTTTCTAACTTGCTTGCTCTCTTTTTACCTAGCATTACATTTGGTGAAAATATACAAATCTAAACTTCAAAGCATCCAAGGTTATGTTTGTATTTTCTTTTTTTTTTTTTTTTTGCGGTACCGGGGATTGAACCCAGGGGCATTTTACCGCCGAGCTACACTGCCGGCCCTATTTTTTATACTTTATTTTGAAACTGGGTCTCACGAAGTTGCGGAGGGCCTCACTAAGTAGCTGAGGCTGACAGAGAACCCGGATCCTCTGGTCTCCACCTCCCAAGTACTGGGATTACAAGCATGCGCCACCATGCCCGGCATGTTTGTATTTTCAAGGTGCATAGAAAGTAACACTGTAAATCTTTATGTATAATCTAGAGGGTAAAAATCATGAAAAAACTAAGTGCTTTGCTGGACCTTATCGAGACAGCTGGGGCTTGTTCCACTCCTTCACACTATCTCTGTAGTTATTTCAAATAGTGTATAACTGATGCTTTCCAAGCCTCTACTAACTTGTCTGGTATTTAAAGGAACATTTGTATATGTTTTCACTTATGTCTGTAAAACCCCATGTATTAAATAACATTTTCTTCCTTTAGATTCCTCAAATAAGGAAATGACTTCTAATCCTTCAGAAATAGCTGTGCCTTCCATTAGGTATTCTAAAAACCCGCATGTTCCTTGGGTACTTAAATTGAAATATTTTTAATTGTTTCTGAAAATGGAACACTTGAATACAATTTTCTCTGTGTGCATGTTCCTTAGGTTGGTGGCTAACAATATTGATTTGTATTTCAGATAATGTAGAAAGTATTCCTGCTGTTCATTCACAGCATAGAACCCTTTTGAGTGATGTTTCCTTGCCCCAGCATCCTATACATTTCTCAATACATTTCTTATATGCTTTATTAGTCAAGCTATCTCTCTGTCCATATATTCAAATGAACTGGAGAGGTTATTAACTTGCCCTTGGCAAATAGATTTATTTTTCTAAGATAAATGCTTTTATAAATTTAACGTGTGACAGTTTTATTACAAATTGTAAATAGAATGTCCTGCCAGATTTTTTATGATAGCCATCACTAACTCATTTGGGCCCTTATTACATCTCAAGCCTTCACGTTCTTGGATATTTTCTTTTTAATCACTAGCGAGTCTATTTTGAGATGTTGTCGGTTTTAAATTTTAGCGTTTGGTTCATATAATTGGCCCTTTAAATAGTAACCACGTCTTTTGCAATTTGATTATGCTATCAAACATTAAACTTAATGCTTATATTTCTAAGAGCCTTTGTCCTATTTCTGTTCTAATATGTTTCATGTCTCTTTCCAGATAGAGAATTGTAGCAAGTGATACACTTTGGGGATTCACCTTTATCAATAGCAATTTAAATTCCTTTACAGTAGCATTTTTTCTTTGCTTACATATAGTAAATATGGAATTCCAATATAATGTTAAAATGTTTTAATGATTTTTAACACGCAGGAAAATACATGATTAAGATTAGAAATGAAACATTCAACAGTGGTGGCTAGTCTACATACTGTACCTGAAGAACAATGTTGCATTCATTGACCTTTGTATACTGCAGCATCACAGAACTACACAGAGTGTATTAGTCAACCTGAGCTAACAAAACAAAATATCACATAGGCTGGTGACTTAACCAACAGAAATTTCTTTTCTCACTTTTCTGGAGGATAGGAGTCCAAAATCAAGGAGCCCCAAGGTAGGTTTCTGGTGAGGTCTCTTCCTGGCTTGCAGGTGGCCAATGGCGGCCCACTCACTGTGTCCTCACATGGCCATTCCTCTGTGCACGTGTGGTAAGAGAAAGATCTCTAGTCTTTTCTTCCTCTTATAAGGATACAGTCCATCTGTATTAGGTCCCCATCCTGTGACCTCATTTAAACTTAATGACCTTCTTAAAAGGCCTATGATCAAATACAGTCACATTGGAGCTAGGGTTAAAATCTATAAATTATGGGTTATACAGTTTAGTTAATAACACAAAGTAGCATTTTATTATATTTTCCTCTCTTCAATTGAATTTAATGGACTTTTTACAAAACAAAACTTTCAAGTAGACTGCATATTTAGTTTAGTAACTGATAAGGCAACGTGTATGTAACCTTGAGTCTCTTTTTCTCTTCAGAAAAGTTGGAATAATGTCATGAATATAAACACATATGAAATTTTCACATACATGTACTTGGACTCTTGCTCCCACAGAATATAATGTTAATCTATCAGCCACTGGTTGGCAGGAATTAAAATAGAACATTTGTTTAATATTAGTGGCTTCATGGAAACCTTGAAGTAACTGTTTCCCTTTTTTTGGCACTGGAGATTGTACCCATGGACATTATACCTCTGAGTTATAACCCCCCTTTTTATTTTTAATTTTTGTTTTGAAACAGGGTCTCACTAGGTTGCTGAGAGTCTTGCTAAGGCTGACCTCCACCTGTGATCCTCCTGTCTCAGTCTCCCAAGTATTGTGATTACAGGCATGCACCACCAGGTCTGGCTTGTTTTCATATTTTTAAAATGAGATTCTACAATGTTGATCTCACTTCTTGAAGCTCTTTCTGCTTTTGCTTCTAGGATGTTCCCTTCAAGAGTCACTTGTCCCTTCTAGTTTTGATCTAATACAAGTGTATATAACCCCAAATCTCCCACTAAACAGTGAGCCTCTGAAATGATGGACATAAATTTGTTCATTTGTTTGTTTTGTATCACTAACACTTAGTACTTTCTCTAGCATATACCTGCACTCAGTAAGTAATAGTGGAGTAAAAAAACATGAATAATGGAATAAATGAATAAATTAATCTATTAATATAACAAGTACATTTATTTTTCACATGACCTAAAAATCCAATGCTTTTAATTTCCCTTTTTGGAAAGTCTAATGCTTTCACGTTTCCATGAAGTAGAAGGATCTTTTTAGTATCTTTGGTGGATATTTCATACCTTGCCTGTAT
Organism: Glis glis; assembly: GCA_004027185.1. Classification (NCBI taxonomy): domain Eukaryota; kingdom Metazoa; phylum Chordata; class Mammalia; order Rodentia; family Gliridae; genus Glis; species Glis glis. The sequence continues at coordinate 12,387 of PVJS01041875.1, forward strand.
TCAAACTATAAAATCAATACTTATCTACAAGCTCTTTCCATATTTGAAAAGTGATACAGAATATTAACCTAAATATGATTGTCCAAGTTGTAGTTTCTACAGAAAGTGATTGATATTCCATTCTCTATTCACACTGAGATTAAAAGGAAAGAAATCAGATCCTGAGTGAAGATGGTAATAAGAAGGTTGCAAGGAGCTCTTTGTAGTACAATTGGAAAAGGCTCCTATTGGATTTCACACAATCCCTTTCCTTAGATGTGGTTATAAAATGGAATTGACTGTCAAATTGCTGAAGGAGTTTAAGAATAGTGCTTATTGAAGTCAGGATGTGTCCTAGGTGATTTCTCAAAGGTCATTTCCACTTTACTTATATAAACATTGAAGTCGGGGTTCAAGGGAACCTCAGTGGCATATAAGTGTCTCATGTCTGTTGGCGGCAGATGAGGAGATTTAAGACAATTCCACCCTTGAAATATTCATTTTTCCTCTGCCGAGAATTGTGGTTCTCAAAACAATTATTTTTTTCATGTCCATAGACATAATAGTTTCTGCTAAGAAGTATGACATATTTCCATAGATACCCTAGTTTTTATGCTACAGCAAAAAACAATTATTGTCTTCTGTTTTTGTGCAAATCCTCACACTCTAGTTAAGAAACTGTGAACTCATACTGGACTGTGGCGTGGCATGGTGACATCGCACTGTGCTCAAGATCACTGTCGTGTATGGGACCTCTGGCCCCTCTAGTTAAGAGACTGTGAACTCATACTGGACTGTGGCGTGGCGTGGTGACATCGCACTGTGCTCAAGATCACTGTCGTGTATGCGACCTCTGTCCCCTCCCCCCTCATTTGTTTTTAAGAATTTATACTTGTTGTAGATAAAGCTTAGAGTTGTATTATATTTAGTGTTATGCTTGGGTACCACCTGATACATGAGAAATGTTGAAGAAATAAGTAATTAAATCATGAATAAATGATACTAGATTTATCCTTTAAAATATGGAAAGAAAAAAGGAAGGGAGAGAGGGAGGAGGAACAATAGCATTAATTCATTACTGGTCAGTATAGATAATATGGAATAGTTAAAGAATACTGGCCTCAGAGCATAGAAGTTTGGATTCTCGTCCCAGATATGGAGATCTTGGGCAAGGAATTTGCTTGATAGCTGGAAGCTTCAGTTTTATAAACAGTGAGATGGAAATAATAGCAACTCATCTACCTACTTACATGCATTTTTAGTCATGCTGGATTGGGATTGAACTCTGAGATAATTGGTAGACTTCTTACCTATGTGAAATGTTACAAATGCTTCTTACAGTATTTCTCTTGAAAAGCCATAGCATCTGGTAGTTGACTCATCAGTCTGAATGATGTTTGAATAGATGATTTATAATAAGTTTTTCTTTATATTAATATGGAAATGAACCAATCATTTGGAGAGAGAGAAAGAGAGAGAGAGAGAAGAAAAAAAGAAAAGAAAATAAATAAAACTGAGTATGACTGTTTAGGTGACAATAGAAATATATTTGAATTGTTTTCTTCTTTGACTCCACAAGCTGTTGCTTAAGATAAGGATTGACATTATTAATTTAGAGTGTTTTTGATTTTTACACATTGCTTCTAGCTGACTGCCACTTTTCCCCACTGTGGTAAGAATATAGGAAATGTAAGAAGTATAGGAAAAAGCAAAAAATGAACTAAAATACTCACAGAAGTAGGGAAATCATGGGATAACTGGAGAGTAACATTCTCCTTTCTGGTGGAGACCTAGCCTCAGTGATAGATTTACACATGTTTGATAAAGCAATTATCATGTTAATAAATAATGTTTGTCACTGTAGAATTTATATGACCATCACTATGAACTACATTATTATGTGAGAATAAAATGCACCAATGAAAGTATTAAAAAATAAAAATTATAAAATAATAATTTATTTAGTAAGGTTCTCAGCAATTTAGCAAGACCCTGCTTCCAAATAAGAAATAAAAAAAATTAGGGATGGTGGGGTAGTTAGAGGTAGAATACCCCTGGGTTCTATGGACCATAAATAAATAAAATAAATAAATTTTAAAAAGAAAGAAAAAATGTTATTTTAGAGCAGATTAAGCAGCATACACAAGCACTCCCCCTTTTTTTTCCTGCCTTCTCTCTTTCTCTCTCATAGACACACACATATACACACATGCCTGTGCATGCGCACACACACACACACACACGCGCGCGTCTTTATTCCATTGAGATGAACTACTCCATCTTTGTATTTAATGATAAAATCGGACTCAATAAATATTGTCTCTTAAAATATTTCTGAAGTAACTAACGTGCATGTCTCTGAAGACAGCTCTGTATACAAAACCCACTAGGGTTTCTTTTTTAATCTGTCATTCTGGTTGTCTCTTTCCTAATATGTGTCATTTAGAATTAGAATGTGCTCTATACACCCATATTTCTAATAATTATGTTTAGCTTTTGAAGGTCTATATATAATCTTATAAATATAAAATTTTCAAACATAGACACATATATGTAAGATATTTACTGCAAAGCCTGAGAGGCAAGTTGACACTGAAGGATATTTTTAAAATTAAATGTTTTGTGTCCTGATAGACAGGTAAACTGGTACTTGTCAGGCACTAGACCCCAGCCATAATCTACTTTTTGCTTTGGAAAGACCATACCTTTACCTCAACTCAGTAGCCCATATAATTACTATATGTGAGAGAAGGAAGGTTAAATTCATGGACTATCACAGGTTATTAAGATAAGTTATTTTAAAAAGTGGGGATTGAACCCAGGGTCATTCTACCACTGAGCTACATCCCCAATTCTTTTTACTTTTTTATTTTGAAACAGGATCTCCCTAGTTTACCATGTGCTAGCCTCAAACCCAAGATCCTCCTGTCTCAGTCTTTCTAGTACTTGGATTGCAGGCGTGTGCCACTATGTCTGGCTTCTACTTTGAAACTCATCTTTTTTTTTCCTTCCTCTGATACTGGGGATTATTGAACCCAGGGGCTGTCTACCACTGAACTATACCACAACATTTTTAATTTTTTAAAATATTTGAGACAGCGGCTCACAAAATTTTCCAAGCTTGCCTTGAACTTGCAATCTTCCTGCTCAGACTCCGGAGTAGCTGGTATTATAGGTGCATGTCCATGGGCCTGATGAAACTCAAGGTTTTTGCTGTTGTTGTTGATGGTGGTGTTTGGTTGATTGATTTTGCAGTGTGATTTATTTTTTATTGTACTTTTATTGGTGCATTGTAATTATGTATCATAGTGAGTTTCAAAGTGATAAAAACATACATGAAACACTTGATGTGTTTCCCTCCAGATCCTACCCTACTCCGCCGACTCCCCAATGTTAGTGAGATTGGTAGTGATAACACAGCAGTGGGTTGGCTTTCCCCCAGCTCCTTCCCCACTTCCCCCATTTCCAATACAGGATATTGACATTGGCATTAGTATTCTTACCTATGTACATAATGTCAATGGAGATGATTCCTTTATTAATTCTCCCTCTCACCCAACCCCACTCTCCCCTAGACCACCTCCCTGGCTCTACTGGAGTTTCTCCTCCATATCTGAAGTCTCTATGGTATCACAATTACTCCCTAGCTTTTGCATATGAGAAAAAACATATGACCTTTCACTTTCTGTGACTGGCTAATCTTACTTAATATAATATTTTCCAGGTCCATCCATTTTCCTGCGAATGACATAATTTTGTTCTTATTGCTGAGTAGACTTCCATTGTGTATATATCCTGTAATTTTGTAATCCATTCATCTGTTGAGGGACACCTATATTGTTTCCATAATTTGTGAATTATGCTGCTATAAACATGGTTATACATATATTACTATAATATTCTGATTCATCCCTTTGGAAAAATACCCAGAAGTGGTATAGCTGGATCATATGATGGATCCATTCCCAATTTTCTGAAGAATCTCCACACTGATCTCCATCACAGTTGTACTAATTTGCAATCCCACCAACAGTATAGAATAGTTTCCTATTTCCCCACATCCTCACCAGCAGTGATTGATGTTTGATTTCTTTTTTTTTTTTTTGCGGTACTGGGGATTGAACGCAGGGGCATTCTACCTCCACGCTACGCCCCTGGCCCTATTTTTCTTATACTTTATTTTGAAACCAGGTCTCACGAAGTTGTGGAGGGACTCACTAAGGAGAAAGAGAGAGAGAGAGAGAGAATTGAGGCTGGTCGCGAACCCGGATCCTCCAGTCTCTGCCTCCCAAAGTACTGGGATTACAAGCATGTGCCACCACGCCCAGAGATGTTTGATTTCTTGATGATTGTTATTTTGATTGGGATTAGATGGAAAGTAAGCGTAATTTCAATTTGCATCTCCCTGATTGCTAATTATGTTGAAAATTTCTTCATGTATTTATTGGCCATTTGTATTTCTTCTTTTATGAAGTGTCTATTTAGTACAATTGCCAATTTCTTGATTTTTTTTAGTGTTAAGACTTTTAAGTACTTTGTACATTCTAGATAGTAATCCTCTATAAAAGGAATAGCTGACAAAGATCTTCTCCCATTTGGTTGGCTCTCTCTTTAGACTTGGTGGTTTCCTTTGATAAACAGAAACATTTTAGTTTAATGCCATCCCATTTATTAATTATTGATTTAATTTCCTGAACTTTGGGGGTCTTATTAATGATCTTCTACCTGTGCCTATATATTGGAGTGCTGGTCCTATGCCTTCCTCTAGTAATTTCAAAGTCTATGGTCTAATTTCCAGGTCTTTGATCCATCTTGAGTTGACTCTTGTGCAAAGTGAGAAGTAGGAATTTAATTCCATTTTTCTACAAATGGATAACCTGTTTTTCTGATACCATCTGTTGAAAAGACTGTCTTTTCTCCAACATATGTGTTTGGCACCTTTATCAGAAATCAATTGTCTATAAGTGTGTGGATTTGTTTATGTATCTTCTATTTTGTTCTATTGGTCAGTGTGTCTATTTTTGTGCCAATAACATGTTGTTTTTATTACTATAGCTCTGTAGTATAATTTGAAGTCAGGAATTATGATGCGTCCTGAATGACTCTTATTGTTGAAAAAATGACTCTTATTGTTGAAAATTGGTTTGGCTATTCTGGGTCTTTGTTATTCCTTATGAAATTTACGACTGATTTTTCTAGGCCTATGAAGAATGACATTGGTATTTTGATAGGGAATGCATTGACTCTGTAGATCACTTTTGGTAGAATGGCCATTTTGATAATATTTATTCTTATTATTTTTGATAATATTTATATCCAAGAGCAAGGGAGAACTTTCCATCTGCTTAGATCTTCAGATCTTCAATTTCTTTTTTTTTTTTTTTTTTTTTTTTTTTTTCC
>PVJS01041876.1:0-17768 GCA_004027185.1 Glis glis
AGGAGGAGGAGGAGGAGGAGGAGAAGAAAAGGAAGGAAGGAAGGAAGGAAGGAAGGAAGGAAGGAAGGATAGAAAGGAAGAAAGAAAAGAAAGAAAGGAAGGAAGGAAGGAAGGAAGGAAGAAGAAAGAAAGAAGGAAGGAAGGAAGGAAAGAAGGAAGGAAGGAAGGAAAGAAAGAAAGAAAGAAGAAAGAAAGAAAGAAAGAAAGAAAGAAAGAAAGAAAGAAAGAAAGAAAGAAAGAAAGAAGAAAGAGGAAAGGTACGTTTCAGAGAGAAGGCACGGAGTCGGGGCTCATAAGAAAGGTGCTCTCAGAGGGCCAGACATGCCATGCTGGGCTTTAGACCCGGATGGTGCCGGGTGTGCAAGGATCTCTGGAGAGGATGTGGACATGGACAGGAAGGACGCTGACAAGGCAGTGTCTCCCCCAGCGGAATCGGAAGGGAAACACGCGCTGGCGTGGAGTGTATGAGAACCTAAAAACTCTTTTCCCACGGGAGCCCTTGGTTGGAGACAAGGGCCTGAAGGCTACAGCCTGGGTCACAAGTCAGCATTGTCTCATGTGTGGGGGTGTTTTTCGAAGAAGTACCTGGAGGAAAGAGGAGCATACAACCCTTGGAAGCAGCGACTGGAGAGTTTATCTTAAAAACAAATGTGTTGTATTAGAGAGTGGCAGGGTAATAGAAAGAAGCAGGAGTCTGGGATTTGGGTCTGGAATTACTAACTGGCGATCTGGGGCAAGTCCCTGAACCCCCTCGGCCTTAGTTTCCGCAGGGGTTTTACTAATACTCGATGAGCTCTTAAGTTCCTTTCAGTCGCAGAAGTCTGAGATCATGTGTGTGTTCAAAAGGGAAAAGAACCTGTGATTTTTCTACTCGGTAATGACTGGTGGCGCAAACAGTGGGGGGGTGCAGGGGACACTGACAAGATGAATGAGTTGTGGTTTGAATCTGAGCTGATGAGACGGGCAGGCCCAGTCCCAGCACTAGACTGCTGTTGAGAGATCAGCGAGGTTCGTAGGAGGTTCTCAGGCATTCGGAATCTACCCAGGCCGCGTGGCGCATGGGAACTACCCCAGTTGCTAAGCAATACGGATCCCAGTAGTCACTTTGTAGTCTAGGTCTGGCTGCTTAGAAGTTGTAAGGCCTTGGAAAAGTCAGTTCAGCCTCTGGACTTGGGGTTTCCTCATCAGTGAGATAAGAAGCTTGTGTGACATCAAAATTTCTGGTGTTTTGCAAGGAGGACCTATCGAGATTGTCCCGAGTCTCACCTGCAAGGTGGGAAAGGACCCCAGGATTCTGTCATCTCACCTGCCCCAGACTTCCGATACTGTCTCGATATAGTTGAAACTCAAAAGCGTGTGTCCACCACCACACTTTCTCGAAAGCCAGGCTTGAATCGCTCCTCTCTGCGGCTCCTTTCTCCATTAGAAGGAAAGCAAATTCCTTGTGCTCAAAGCCAAACTCACCACCTCCCTTTACACAGGAATTCCTCCTTGGGGTCTCTAGGCTTTAAGAAATAAGGCTGGGGTTCTGATCCTATGCAGGCTGGCTATCCAGGCTTCCCCGACTCCGTCCTCTTCCCCCAACGCTCAGCCTGCCCACTGCTCAAACCTCTCTACACTGTCACCACACTGCTGCTTTGCTGATTGCCCCTTGCTGATGTCATTATCCTAGGTCAGCTGTAGTTGGTCACAGTTCAGCCTCACAGAGCCCATGGCTGTCCGTCCCTCTCCTCCACAGCTTTTCCTGGGTCACCAGCTCACCCGGGCATGCAGAGCTCTGTTTTGCACCTCTGCTAGCTTGCAGCTTTGCTGTCACGTGCCCACACGTCCCTGTCTATGATCCCATCCCACGACCCACAGAGTCAGGTGTTCCTGTGTTTCAAGAGTTGGCTCCAGCAACGCGTCCACACTCCTTCAGCAGGCCTCCGCTCAGCGCACAGCAGGCTCCATCGCTCCTTCTCGTAGCTCAAGTTTCTCTTCCATCTTACGACTCCACTGACCCAATGCATTCAGTGGTCCTTCCCCCAGCCTCAGATCAAATGTATTTAAAAACTCTGGAATAGTCCAAAAGAAAAACTTGAGTTTCCCATGCGTTAAGCACCACGCTGAATCCGCACAGGTGAAGTGACGGTGGGCACGCCCCGCCGTAGCCGCCTGCAGTTCCACAGGTCCTCGCTCTCAGTGATCACTGTTAGACCTTCTTGGCTGATGGCTGTGTCTGTACTGAACACATAGAGACTTTTCTGTGCCATTGCTTCCTAAATAATACAGGATAGCAACTGTTTACCTAGAATTTACATTTTATAGTTGCACCTGTCATTCCAGTACTTGGGAGGCTGAGACAAGAGGATTGCAGGCTCAAGGCCAGCTTCAGCAACTTAGTGAGACCCTGTTTCAACATAAAAAAAAATACGATAGGGCTGGGGGTATATCTCAGAGGTAGAACAACCCTGGGTTCAAACCCCAGTACCACATACACACACATACACACAAAGAAAAAATTACATTTTTTTGTGTATAAGTAATCTAGAGATGACTTAAAGTATATGGGAGAATGGACATAGATTATCTGTAAACACCTTGCCATTTTATATAAGGAACTTGAGCATCCTTAGAGTTGAGTCTCCACAGGGGTCCTGGGACCAATCCTCAAAGGATGAACGTACATAGTCATGTATGTTATGTCTTATAATGTCCATTATATCTTTTTTGAGGTCAAAGGAATATGTCTTCTTCATCTTTATGTTACCTGCAATACTCATTATAATATTATATACTATGAACTCAGAAACTTTCTTGGATAAATACACATTACATTATTAAGCTATTAATCAAAACAACCTATAGGTTGAAATAATGTACTGACCTCAACAATCCATCTACTAACAAAATACTAATGAAACTCAAATAAAATAAGTTACATAATCAACAATAATTGCAAACTAGTAAAACCTTGGTTTTTGTATTTTGCCATCCTACTTTTGGGTCCAGTTTAGGAGTGGTTTTCTGGAGAGTTTTTATGTTTACTAGGATGTTGGTTGGTCGAAGCAGAGGATCCTGTCTCCTGTGATGCCAGCTACCCTCATTATGTCATGTCAGGTAGGGTCCTTTCTAGTTGGAGTGTCACACGCCGAGGGGCTGAAAGCATGGGTTTGTAGTGGCACAGGCTTGGTTTGGAGTTCTGACGCTGCCTTTGCTGGCCGTCTTACCTTAGGAGATTTGGTAAGCACCCTGAACCCCTAGTTTCCTCATGTGTAAACGGAAGTAACAACACATCTGCCCTAGGCTGAGACAGGAGCATCGCAGGTTCAAGGCCAGCCTCAGCAACTTAACGAAACTCCCAGCAACCTAGTGAGACCCTGTTTCATAAAACAAATGAATAGGTCTAGGGTCATGGCTCAGAGGTAGAATGCCCTTGCGTTCAACCCCAGCACCACACGCACGCAATAACAACAATGATAGTAAGAATACATCTGCCCTGCGGTGGTTGCTGGTGCAGCTCTACTCCCAGATGTTTTGAAAGCAAATCGTCCTCTCCTGCTAGGCTTGCCCAACGCCGAGCGGATTTTCTCTTGGTTCTGTGGACCTGCAAGTGCTCAGCACTCCCGGCTGTGCCACCAGTTCAGAGACACACTGGCACGCTGAGGCAGAAATGCAGGACCTCTCGGTGCCACTTTCCTGATGGAAAACAGATCCTCCTTTCCACCAGGAAACTGTGTATCTTGTTTTGAATCAGACAGATGACAAACACTTCAGAAAATTTCTTTTTGGCTGGGCGTGGTGGTGCACGCCTGTAATCCTAGTACTTGGGAGGCTGAGACAGGAGGATTGCAGGTTTGAGGATAGCCTCAGCAAGTAGTGAGATTCTCATCAACCTAGAGAGACCTGTGTCAAAATAAAAATAAAATGGGGCTGGGGGTGTATCTTGGAGGTAGAATGCCCTTGGGTTCAATCCCCAGTGCCACACACACACAAAAAAAAAAAAGAAAGAAAATTTCTTTTTGGTTGAAGGAATTTTATTCTCAGCCGCATTTATTTGCCCCAGTCTCCCGTCTTTAGACTTCCCACTGGGGTCCCTTGGTTAGTTCAGGGAAGCCAGCTTAGTTCAGGATATGAGATCAGCCCCACAGCTCGTTTCTATTTGTAGAACAATTAAGGGTAGTGGATAACAGTAGTGAGCACTGAGCATCTACTACCTGGTAGGAAGGTTTTATGCATAATTATAATTATTTTTTTTCTTTTTGGTACTGGGGATTGAACCCAGGGGCATTCCTACCTCCAAGATACACCCCAGGCCTTTTTATTTTTTACTGTGGAACACGGTCTTGTTAAGTTGCCAAGGCTGGTCTCCCACCTGCGATCCTCCTGTCTCAGCCTCCCAAGCACTGGGTTTATAGGTGTGTGCCACCACACCTGGCAATAATTCTTCTTCTTCTTTTTTTTTTTTTTGCGGTACTGGGGATTGAACTCAGGGGCATTCTACCTCCGAGCTACACCCCCAGCCCTATTTTTTGTTCTTTATTTTGAAACAGGGTCTCACCAAGTTGTGGAGGGCCTCATTAAGTAGCTGAGGCTGACCGCGAACCCGGATCCTCCGGTCTCAGCCTTCCAAGTACTGGGATTACAAGCGTGCGCCACCACGCCCGGCTCTTCTTAATAACTTTATGAGATAGGTTTATTATCTGCATTTTACAATTAAGTAGAAGCTCAGTCACCTCCGAAGATTGTATGACTAGTAAACCTCAGAGCAAGAAAATGGACCCAGATGTTCTGTATAGCATTTAACCTGTGAGACTTTTTGGTGTGATTGGACTAAATTAGCTGAATGAGGTAGGGTTCCCTTTAGTTTCTCCGTGAGGGATGTTGTGACCCATCAGGATTAGCCTCTGCCACCTTAGTACTGCAGGGAAATAGCTTTCCTGCCGGGGACCCTCAGGCTCTCTTCCCTCAAGATGAGAATGTGTTTTGAGGGAGGCCGATGTTTGTAAATATGCCTGTGCGCCTGGGCTCAGGTGTAAACGCTCGTTTTTCTGGAGTAGCGAGGCAAGCACCATCCACAAAGGGTCCGGCATGTAGTAAAAGTCGGGGTGCTTCTCAGTGTGGGGAGACTTCAGCCGCGTGCCTGGTCAGGAAAGGCGTCTGAAGACACGCGGCTTCTGTTCTTGCCGCTGCGTGGGCCGCGCGTGAGTCCCAGGAAGACACTGGCCGCTGACAGTAGCGGTCTCACGACCCCAGGCACGGTGGCGCCACACAGAGCTGTGTCTGCTTCTATGTGTTCAGCGGGGTGCAGAGAACCTGCGGAAAGGAGCAGGCGATGAAGCGGGCCAAATGGAGCTGTTCCCAGCACGTGACTTTTTTAACTAAAAAACTATACATCAGTTTTTATGTATATGTAGAATATTTTTAGAAACCTACTCAGTGACAGATAACTGGTGGCCTCTGAAGCAGGGGATGATATTAAGGAGAAATTGGGATACAAGAAGGACTCCAGATTAAGGAGGAGAAACCCCAGTGGAATGAGGGTGGATGTGAGACTTGAGTTTCTTTTTTTTTTAATGTACCTTTATTGGTGTGTTGTAATCTCACATCATAGTGAAGTTCAGAGTGATGGGGACATACATACATGCACACAGCACTTGGTGAGCTTCCCAGGATCCCTCCCCACTCCCTCTCCTTCCCTGTACTTGATATTTATTTATTTATTTATTTATTTATTTATTTATTGCAGTACCGGGAATTGAACCCAGGGGCATTCTACCTCTGTGCTACACCCCCAGCCCTAATTTTTATTCTTTATTTTGAAACAGGGTCTCACTAAGTTGCGGAGGGCCTCACTAAGTAGCTGAAGCTGGCCACAAACTCTGATCCTCTGGTCTCAGCCTCCCAAGTACTGGGATTACAAGCGTGCGCCACCACGCCCGGCTCCTGTACATGATATTGAGATGGGCGTTGGTAACTTTGCATATGTACATAGTACCAGTTGAAGTGTTTCCTTCATTGGGTCTCTCCCCACTCTTCTGTCCCCTATCCTCCATCACTCCACTGGGGTTTCACCTCCTTAATCTGGAGTCCCTTTTGCGTCCCAATTTCTCCCTAGCTTCTACATAAGAGAGAAAACATATGACCCTTCATTTTCTGAGCCTGGCGTATCTCACTCAGAATAACACTTTCTAGTTCTATCCATTTCTCTTGCAAATGACATAATTTTGTTCTTCTTTATAGCTGAGTAAAATTCCATAGTGTGCGTATCTATCCTGCAATTTCGTGATCCATTCATCTGTTGCTGGGCAGCGAGGCTGGTTCCATAACTTGGGTTTTGTGAATTGTGCTGCTGTAAACTTGGATATGCGTGTATCACTAGAATGTTCAACTCCTTCATGATGATATGGGATCATGATGTAACACATCATGATATGTTGTCTCATGTCAAGACCTGAAGACCCTTTCGGGAGATACAGAAGATCCAAATTGTTTTCATAAAAATAGGACCATGTTTTTGCTTTTTCCATCCTCGTTTTCCCATGAGTATATGGCCGAGTGTTCCAGAGGTTAAATGACATGTGATATTGCAACAAATTGGATCCAGAAGCAGATATGGTAATCCAACTGTGTTTGATGAAGCCAGATGTTTAAGAGAGTTCCAAAAACCTAAAACTCTTCCCACTCAATTTTCTTTGAAAAAAGTTTTTTTCATAAAAATTATTATTATTATTTTTTGTGGTACTGGGAATTGAGCTCAGATGTATTCTACCTCCGAGCTACATCCCCAGACCGATTTTATTTCTTATTTGAAAACAGGGTCTCACTAGGTTGCTGAGAGCCTCACTAAATTGCTGAGGCTGTCCTTGAACCTGCGATCCTCCAGTCTCAGCCTCCCAAGTACTGGGATTACAAGTGTGTGCCACCGCGCCCGACTCATAAAAATTATTTATGCTAACAAAATGACTATTCTTTATGGAATTAATAGATGATACTTTTGACATTGTCAATTCTCGTTGGTAAGGCCGGGACTCTGGGGAGGCATGAACACAGGCCCTTGGACACTCCGGACGTGGCGCTTGCCTGGACTGGGTACTCGCCTTGTGTGGAGGTAGCAGGGAGGCCTGGAGAACAGGGATGTGAATGAGGCATGAGTTTGTAATAAAATATTGTTTCCCCTTTTTTCTTCTTTCTTCAAGGGAGATCTCCAACCAGTCTGGGGTTCAATGCGCTAGAACATTCCAAGGCTTGCAGCTTGAATCATTTTAACGAGACTGAAATTGAAGAGAAGCCCAGGCCAGCTTTTTTTCATTTTGGATGAGCCTGCTCCACAGAGAATGCTCCGTGCCCGTTGATGTAAGTAGGGCCTAGTCGCTGAGACTGCAGCCACGGGAGACTGAAGGTGGTGGTGGCGGGAGGGGGAAGCTGAGAGTTTGACTTTGGGTCTACAGCCAACATCCATGAGGAGACGGTGTGTTTGACTGCATGGGGAACCTGGCGTTGACCATCAGTCACCTCTCTCCACATCACTGATCCAGCTGAGACCAGCCCCCGGTTAGAGACAACCGGGCTAAGGATGTGTCTTTGAGTGGCCCTAGGTGTCTGGCCTTGTGCTGGGCTTCTCCATCCTCACAGGCCCACCATGCCGGCATCCCTGGATTCCCTGGATCAGGGTGTGTTTTCTGATATCACAATCTCATTACAGTCTTTTTATAAGTTGCTTTCTTCCAGCAGTAATTTAAAGTAACTTATAGTAAAATTTGCAGTAAAATAAAACCAGGATTAATAGGACAGGAACTGCAAGAACTCTTAGCCCAGATACTTCCTGCAGATTAGTTCAACACTGAGCTGAGACTCTAGACAAAAACAGAGGTGTGATATACTGCGGAGTTTTTATTAGGAAACCAAGAAATACTCCCACATATCAAGGTGGCCAGTGGCAGGTGAATTTGGGTCTGAATGGGACTTCCTTGTTCATCCTTTGGCAGGCTCAAATCCCACCCACAAATCTAGAACTGTAGTGATGTCGTGCGTCCGAGACCTTTCTAGCCTGGAGCTCATTGATATCAGAAACCACGTCTCCTTCATGCCTGGCTGTCCTGTAGGAGGTCAGGGTGTCATGCACAAAGTGCTCAGTGAGAACCCGCTGACTCGACAGAGACTTTATCCCTTACAACTTCTGGGATGCTTGTTGAATGAATGAGTGATCGAGTAAATTACATGGAGCTGTGAGTTTCTTCCTCTGCCACTGCACTCAAATAACTATTCCCGGAAGTCATTACTTTGATATCCAAGGCATGTGCCACCACAGCCCCATCGTGACAAGCCTGACGGGGTGCCCTGCCTCCCCACCCTGTCAGTGTCACACCTGAAACTTTCTCTAGTGCCTTGGCTCCTCCAGGCAAGAGTCCTTCTGGTCACCAATCCCGGCTCATTCTTTTTCTGGGAATGGTAAGACTATTTCAGTCTGTTAGAGGTTCAACAAATTTCAGTTTCCTGTGTTTCCTATTAATAAGACCACCAAATAATTTAGCATTCAAACTACAGCATGTATACAGAGAAGGGAGCATTATTAATAGGTAATCTGAAGCCAGGCATGGTGGTGCATGCCTGTAATCCCAGTACTTGGGAGGCCGAGACAGGAGGATGGCAGGTTCAAGGTTAGTCTTAGCAACTTAGCAAGACCCTCAGCAACTTAGGAGACCCCGTTTCAAAATAAAAATGGCTTTGGGTGTAGCTTGGAGGTTGGTACTGGGTTCGTTCCCCAGTACAAACCCCCCCCCAAAAAAAACAAAAACAAAACAAAATGAAGAAAACTCACCAAAAAAATAAGTAATCTGGAACGCAAGGCTTTCCCTGCATGCATGGCCACCTGCTCCTCTCTGCTCCTGCATCCTTGGTGCACACTGAGAGGAGAAGTGGAGGAGAAGCCTGTGGAGACTAAACCCCCGATTCTGGTCAGCTGTTTGTTTAGGGGATGGGAGACACTGGCATGGATCTCATAGCACGGAGTATTCCTTCTTTCTTTCTTTTTTTAGTATACTTTCATCGGTACACATAGCACTCGGTGCGTTTCCCTCCCCTTCCCGGCACATGTCATTGAGTGATGGCGTACGTAGCCTTATGTGAACTGCTGACCTGGTCACATCAGAGTCTTTCTAATGAGCCAGCGGGGAGCCTGTCCCCTCCTGGATGTTAGGGCTCCCAGGGAACGGGCTGCAGGATGGGCCACCTGAGGGTCCAGCCATCAGCCTTCCTCTGCCCTTCTCTGATCACATGTCCTGGAAGACATACTTCCTGGGGCTGTCGGAGGTGACAGTGCTGTGGGTGGAAGTTGGGTCTGTGACAGAAACAAACCTGGGGGACGTCTGTACGTTACAGAATGCATTATGGCTGAGGTCGGTGAGACACTGTGATCAGGGTGCTGCGTCAACTCAGCCTCTGAGATTCTGGAGTTTAGCTGTTCCAGGATTATTTTAGAAATGGTAAGATCAGGATAAGTGTCTAACTAATCAGAGAGCCCACAGCTATCGAGGGCATGCTAGGAAAGGAGGAAGCAAGCGCTTCAGAGTGAGGCGGCTTCGGGAAGTTCTGCAAAGCATAACCCAAGGATGGACTTCAGCAATACCAACGAAGAACCAGAATGGGATTCAAGAACTCTGGATAACGTTCTTCCTGACTAAAATAAGAACAATGTGTATTGAGCGTCTGTGATGTGTTAAGGAATCGTGCATGGAAATGGCTTGAAGGGACATAAATCTAAATATGTAAATAAGACATCACCCCAGCCCAAGTTCCTCAGGGGCTAAAAGGAGAGAAAGGGAACAAAACAGAGAACCGCACCCAAGGTAAGTGTGAGTCAGGAGAGGGGCGGATGTTTGAAGAACGGAGAGAGCGCTTGGTGCCGGAGAGAGCGCTTGGTGCCGGGATGGCCAAGAACAGGTGCCCTGCATAGGGAGGGCGTGGAGCTCCACCGAACCTTGGAGCTGGGAAGAAATTCAATATGGGGAAGGAAAGACACGTGGTTCTGTCCTTCTTGTTAGAGCTGATCTAGACCATAAGGATCCAGAGATACCTGTGCTGAGCTCGTGGGCGGAGGAGAGGGAAGAAACATCAATATACTTAGAGCAGAGGGTGGACCGTAGAGTGGTGAAAGATAAAGGTGAGAAGGAGAGCGGCTGTGAGGCTGGGGAGAGCCCCGACTGCCGGCGGGACCAGGGCATCTGGATGCCATCGGGGATTCAACAGCTGCATCATCGCTGTTGTGGGAGGGAAGAGTGATGTTGCCCTTGGAGACGCTCGTTCCTGGTGTCCCTCTTTGCTGAGTGTGGGTGCAGTTTTGGACCAGATTGAGGTGTCCCAGAAACAAATCCTCAGGAGAAATACCTGGAGGCCTAAAATTATATATGCACGAGACACTTTGAACCAGTGTTTTCTAAGTCTTGGTCTCTTATTTTTGCTCTGATCTTTACAGAGCTCATAAAGAGTCAATTTAAGAGTTAGTAACATGAGTCGGGCATGGTGGGATTACACGCTTGTAATCCCAGTACTTGGGAGGCTGAGACAGGAGGATCACAGGTTCATGGCCAGCCTCAGCTAGTTAGTGAGGCCCTCTGCAACTTAGTGAGACCCTGTTTCAAAATAAAGAATAAAAAATAGGACTGGGGGTGTAGCTCGGAGGTAGAATGCCCCTGGGCTCAATCCCCAGTACCGCAAAATAAATAAATAAAATAAGGGTTAGTAACAAACTCTGTTGTTCTCAGAACAGATCTTGGGCTGCTAGCAAAAACTCATTGTTTCAATTTTCATTTCTTTATAATTTTTCATATTTCACTAGATATTTTAGCCCCAAATGTGGGCTGTGAGGATAATGTTTTTCTGTGTTCCTGGCTGGCGATACTGACCAAATTGCCTCGTGAGCCTAAACCTACAGTAAGATCCTGTTTCCTGGGGCACAGGCCTCCTGGATCCTTCCTTTAGATGGAGGGGAGGGATTTAGAATCTCCTTTCTCAACGTTCAAAGCCGTTTTCAGTGTTTCTCACTGGTGCCTAACTGTCTTATCAGAGAAATTCGTAGTCTCTTATACTAATTAATTCTTTATGTGTAAGAGTTATTTTTCTCCCTCAAATAACCATGATCCCATTTTATTGAAGACCTCAGTCTCTGACAGGTCTATTTGCTTTTGTATAGTATTTGCACAGTATTGTATACATATTATTCTCTTTGGGGTAGAGGATCTGGGTAGCTTGTCAGGGGGCTGCTGGGGTCCACCTGTTTGCATGTTCCACTCCACAATTGGGTTTTGTAGAGAATGGTTTTAAGATCTTTGCTACTTGAAGTATCTTCTATTGACGATGTCAGCATCACCGAAGAGCTGGTTCAAAGAGCATCATCTTGGGCCTCCCTGAGGTAGAGAGTGTACTTTGGTTGGCATTTGAGACTTTCTGGTCTCCAGGTATAATATGTACAGATTGCCTGGGGATCGTGTTAAGTGCAGATTCTCCATTATTTCATAGTTACTTAGGTGATGATAGAAGAACCAGGCCTCAGGGTTTTCTACCACAAAAGCAGCGATTTCCTTTCTAAAGGTGCATGGGCACCGTGGACATCAAATGCTAGATGATGGGAGTGGGCAACCTATGGCCAGTTGGCTAAGTCCAACCGACCACCCACTTTTGTAAATAAGGTTTAATTAGAAGACGGCTATGTTCATTCATCTACATAGTAGGTATGGCTTCCTTTGTGCTGCATTGGCTGCGCTGAATAGTTGTGACTGAGATTATACCTTCATAGAAAGAAGTTTGCTGTCCCAGCTTATGAGATGGACCCTAAATATTTCCTTAAAGGAAAAGAAGTTGCTTAAAGGAAAAGAGAGTGCTTGCCTCGTATATGCAACATCCTGGGTTCCATCCCCAGCCCCTCAATAAAAGAAAAAGGAAGAAAAAAATAGGAAAACTAGCTATGACTTTTGCAAGCTTGTCTTAATTCATCTCTATCCATGGGAAAGCTGAGTCATGAATCGTAATTCCCAAGTGGGCCATAAAGAGTGTTGAGCCCAAATGGTCCAGATAGTGGTACCACAGAATCTGTGACTTTCCAAAGCCCGTCAATGCCTCCCTCCTTGAAGAAATGATTTAATCTCATTGAGCTGACTCCTTCCTCCACAGATCGATTCCATTTGTTGTTTAAATTTGACTTTCCCCAAGAACTGGAAAGCGTCAAGAGGAAATTCTGAGTAGAAATATGTTTTGGACCAAAAGTGAGAAAAAAAAATCCTTGTATGGGTTAGGCATAATCTGTGTTTTACAACTGACAAGGTGGTGTTGGCTCCAGACCACTTCCGGGCTGCTTACTGGGCAGCCCAATTCAGTCTGGGTCGGCTTGGAGCCCTTCTTTTATCTCCCTTGGAGAATCCCACCACCTGTCTCCTATTTGGGGTTTTTGAGTTGTGAAATGATGGCACCCACAAGCTCCAAAAATAGCTGCATTTGTACAGCAGACATGAGAGACAGAAGGCAGAGATGTGAGCCAAGGAACAGGAAATACAAGAGGGGCTGGGATGGGAGGCATCCGCTCGTGGGAGGAGAGAGGTGGCCCAGGAAATCCCATGAGGATGTGGGCTCTCTGCTCTGATCTGAAGTGTTGGAACCATATTTCAGAGGAGGTGGGTGCTGGGTGCTTCTGGAACCATATTTCAGAGGAGGTGGGTGCCGGAGAACTGGGATCCTTTTTCTTCATCCAGAGTTAGCTGGAGCCAGAGGTCTGGTGTGGGATTCCCTGGGAGTCCTTGCTGTGGCTCTGGGAGCTTTTGTCTTTGTTTCCTTTCTCTCTTTGTCTGCACTGAACCGCACACTGATGGGGCATTTGGAGAAGGGCATAGAAGTGAGCGGGGCGTCTTCCTTTCCCCTCAATTTGAAAACGTCTCACAGCCAACTGACCCTGAGAGACTGTGGGTGTGAATTAGGGCCCCGAGTGTTGAGAACTACCTGCCCTGTTGCTGGGAAGCCCTCCTGGAATTCCCTAAACTGGAATAGCTGATTATCTCAGCCGGTCAGAATATGGGATTTTAAAGCCAAACTTAGTGTTTGGGCTGACATTTCAACCCTAACCTCCATTGGAAGAAGTATAATACATTGATAATTTATTGATTAAGTGACTATCCATTGAAAAACCTATCATGTAAGGAGAGTGTCATAGTTTGGGTTTTTTTTTTTAATTTTTATCGGTACTGGGGATTGAACCCAGGGGCATTCTACCTCCAAGCTACACCCCCAGACTTATTTTTATTCTTTATTTTGAAACAGGGTCTCACTAAGTTGCGGAAGGCCTCACCAAGTAGCTGAGGCTGGCCGCGAACCTGGATCCTCCTGTCTCAGCCTCCCAAGTACTGGGATTACAAGCATGCGCCACCACGCCCGGCTATAGTTTGGGTTTTAAATGTCCCCTAGACTTTAAATGTCCTGTGCTGGGGACTGCCATGTTTGGAGGTGAGCCTCTGAGGACGTGTCAGGTACAGCGTGTCCCAGCCCTGTCTCTCTGCTCCTCACCATGATGCCCTAAGCATTTACAACCCTGGCCCCACAGCCCTGGCTCTTGGAGCCGGTGCCAAATGGAATATGTATCTGGACCCAGCTCACCAGGCCGGCTCTAAGTGGGTTTTTTGTTTGTTTGTTTGTTTGTTTGTTTGTTTGTTTTTGCGGTACCGGGGATTGAACCCAGGGGCGTTCTACCTCTGCGCTACGCCCCCGGCCCTATTTTTTATGCTTTATTTTGAAACCGGGTCTCACGAAGTTGCGGAGGGCCTCACTAAGGAGAGAGAGAGAGAGAGACAGAGAGAGACAGAGAGAGAGAGCAAGAGCTGAGGCTGGCCGCGAACCTGGATCCTCCTGTCTCCGCCTCCCAAAGTACTGGGATTACAATCGTGCGCCACCACGCCCGGCCTCGGCTGTAAGTTTTGATGTCGGATGTTGGGTCCCCGAGTGAGAATGCCGCCTGACACGGAGAGGGGCAGGAAAACATGAACCGGGGTGTCATATCCACGCGAGTTCAAGTTCGGGTTCTGCATCCCTGAGCTCGCTGGATCCTCATCAGGTTCCAGTTCAGCTGGTGTGACTCCCGCCTCCCCACGCCGCGTTCCCTGACTCTGCACCGCGGTTGGGTGTTCTCTTCTCTCTGCGTTTGCAGCAACCTCTGCAGACTCAGCCTCATACCACGTCGTGTGGGAATCACCGATTAGGCGCCACTAAGCTTTCTGTTGCAAAACTGTACTTTCCAAAGCCCTGGGCAAGGACTAAGAGGCCTGCACTCGAGGACTCGGGCTCCTGGCTAGGAAATGCAGAGCGGAATCTCCCTTAATTAATCAGAGCTGATAATCTCCGGGAGGCTGGGAAACTGGGAGAGCGCAGGGGTGGGGCAGCTTCTGAGGAAAGGGAGGGCAATGCCCTACTGATCAGAGGAAGGGACAGAGTCAAGCTGCACCCAGGGTGGTGGTGCACGCCTGGGATCCCAGTACTCGGGAGGTTGAGACGGAACATTGCAGCCTCCCCCCAGTGAGCTGTGAGCAATAATTTAGCAAGCCCTGTTTCAAATAAAGATAAAAAGGGCTACGGGTATAGTTCAGTGGTGGAGCATGCCTGGGTTCAGTCCCCAGTACCACACACACCTAAAGCCAGGCATGGTGGAACATACCTGTAATCCCAGTACTTGGGAGGCTGAGTCAGGAGGATTTGCAGGTTCAAAGCCAGCCTGGGCAACTTAGCAGACTGTGTGTGTGATCCTGGGGTTTAAACCCAGGGGCCTTCTACCTCTGAGCTACGCCGCCAGCCCTATTTTATATTTTTTTTTAATTATGAAACAGGGTTTCACTAAATTGCTGAGGACCTCTCTAAATTGCTGGGGCTGGCCTCAAAACTGTGATCCTCCTGTCTCAGCCTCCTAAGTACTGGGATTACAAGCGTGTTCCACCACGATGCTCCATCTCAGCCTCCCAAATACTGGGATCACAGGCATGTAAGTCTGATGCAGATCCTGTTTCAAAATACATAAATAAAAAAATATGCCGGGTGTGGTGGCGCATGCTTATAATCCCAGTACTTTGGGAAGCGGAGACTGGAGGATCTGGGTTCGCGGCCAGCCTTAGCTCTCTCTCTCTCTCTTTCTCTCTCTCTCTCTCTACTTAGTGAGGCCCTCCACAACTTCGTGAGACCCGGTTTCAAAATAAAGTATAAAAAATAGGGCCGGGGGTGTGGTGTGGAGGTAGAACGCCCCTGGGTTCAATCCCCGGTACCACAAAAAATATATATATATAGATATAGATATAGATATAGATATAGAAAAATATATAGATAAATAAATAAATATATTTAAATAAATATACATATAAATAAATATATTTATATATAAACATATATATATATTTATATATAAACATATATATATAGAAAAATATATATATATATAGAGAGAGGCATATGTCTCTGAATCTTTTGTTTATGGTCCAAAGGAGCCCAATCTTGTCCCCAAATACATGAGGGAAAAGGAGTATACAGACTACTTACAGTATTTCCAGTAATCTTAAGAAAAGTTACACACAGGCCCTGAGGAGTCTGTGTGTCTTTATTCTGAGCTGGAGGACCTTTTCCTCTTTCAGCCAGCGTAGACGTGTGCATGTTCCAGGATCCTCCAGGGAGCTCCCTCTCCTACCATCAGTTGGTGTAACCCTTTATTTTTGTGTATAATTCCTAACACGGCCAGAGCTCTTCTCTCCCTCTCTCCCTTCAGATTTCTGCAAATACACTGGTCCCTTGCTTGCTCCTTAACGCTCATCTCAAAAGCAAGGAGGGGTCTGAGAAAATCGAGTGTGCCAAAATCCCAACTCTTTTTTTTTTTTTTTTGCGGTACTAGGGATTGAACCCAGGGGCATTCTACCTCTGAGCTCCACCCCCAGCCCTATTTTTTGTTCTTTATTTTGAAACAGGGTCTCACTAAGTTGCGGAGGGCCTCACTAAGTAGCTGAGGCTGGCTGCGAACCCGGATCCTCCGGTCTCCACCTCCCAAGTACTGGGATTACAAGTGTGCGCCACCACGCCCGGCTTTAATTTATATTTTATTGGTGCTATGTTATTGTACATCATAGTGAGATTCAAAGTGACACATACACGCACACATCACTTGATGTATTGCCCTCCGTATACCTGTCCCCCTTATGTGTTAGAGAGATTGGTAGTGAAACCTTCATGATGGACATCACCTTATTTGAACCCCTCCTCAAGTCTCATTTTCTCTCTCCCTCCCCCAGCCCCTTCCACTATTCTACTGGTCTCTCTCTGCTCCCTTTTTTTTTTTTTTTTTTTGCGGTACCGGGGATTGAACCCAGGGGTGTTCTACCTCCGCGCTACACCCCCGGCCCTATTTTTTATACTTTATTTTGAAACCGGGTCTCACGAAGTTGCAGAGGGCCTCACTAAGGAGAGAGAGAGAGAGAGAGAGAGAGAGAGAGAGAGAGCTGAGGCTGGCCGCGAACCCGGATCCTCCGGTCTCCGCCTCCCAAAGTACTGGGATTACAAGCGTGTGCCACCACGCCCGGCTTTCTCTCTGCTCCCTTGACTGAAGCCCCTTTTGCTTTCTGTTTTCTCTGTAGCTTCCACATATGAGAGAAAACATACGACCCTTGACTTTCTGAAACCGGTTGATCTCACTTAGTGAAATATTCTCTAGTTGTATCCATTTTGCTGCAAATGACATATTTTTGTTCTTTTTTATGGCTGAGTGAGACTCCATGGTGTGGATATACCGCGTTTTCGTTGTCCATTTGTCTGTTGACGACACCGAGGTTGGTTCCGTCATTTGGCGATTGTGACTCATGCTGCTGTAAATGTGGAGGAACCAAATTCTTCCTTCACTGCCTTTCCCTCACGGTCCCATCTGGGGTGCCAAAATGATATGGGGTGTCTTCTCTTACTGGGTTCTTGTCCAGAGGATTTCAACAAATGAAGTCCAAAGACTCATGAAGGGTATAGAAATACAAAGTTTATTTTAAGTCAAGGAAAGATAGAAGACAAAAACAGCTCCCCTCACACGGGGGGAAGGGTCCTCAAAAAAGAGTAACCATTGAAGTTCTTGGGAGGTGAGCTTTTAAACCTTACTGAGGTTCCCCATCTGCTCTGTCATGATTGGTCAGAATTGGGGTGTAGCTCAGAGGTAAAACACTTCTGGATTCAATCCCCAGTATCCCCTCCCCCACCACACACAAAGAGATCCCATTAGATAACAGCAGAATCCGCACCCCTCACCTAAACTTGGTGACATCTGCAAAGTTCTTGTCTCCAAATAAGGTCCCATTTGCAGGTTAGAACTTTAGCATGTCTTTGCAGGGAGTGGAAACAATTCAACTCACCACACTATTTATTAAACAGGGATCTAACAGAGGCAGCAGGAATCCATTACCTGTCTGCAGGAATCTGGAAGTGAATGGGGGGACAGACCCTCATCATCATTTAAATACCTAAAGAAATGCAGTTTAGGTCCATTGAGAGGCATATGTTAAAAATCTTCCTGAAAGAGTGGTGGCACATGCCTGTAATCCCAGCACTTGGGAAGCTGAGACAGGAGGATCACAGGTTTGAGACCAGCCTCAGCAACTTAGTGAGACCCTGTCTCCAAATAAAAAATAACATAGGGCTGGGCGTGGTGGCGCACGCTTGTAATCCCAGTACTTTGGGAGGCGGAGACCGGAGGATCCGGGTTCCCGGCCAGCCTCAGCTCTCTCTCTCTCTCTCTCTCTCTCTCC
>PVJS01041877.1:0-17764 GCA_004027185.1 Glis glis
AAAAAAAAAAAAAAAAAAAAAAGTAAGTGGATAGGCAGGGGAGAAGGGAAGGACTTTCGAATTCTTACTTGAAAGTAAGGATCAAGCAAGGTGTGATGGTACATGCCTGTAATCCCAGTACTTGGGAGACTGAGACAGGAGGATTACAGGTTTGAGGACAGCCTCAGCAACTTAGCAAGACCCTCAGGAATTTAGCGAGACCCTGTTTCAAAATAAAAAATAAAATTGGGCTGGAAGTGTAACTCAGAGGTAAAACGCCCCTGGGTTCAATCCAGTACTCCCACCTCCTCCCCAAAAAGTGGGATCACAGATCACAGTCACATTTGTACGCTGAGCGCTGCCTTAGCTCCAGGGACCAGGGCAAAAGCACTTTGAAGTTCTGAGACCAGCAGGATAGCATCACTGTCAATGGTACCGGGAGACCCAGGCCAGGCAGACACACCTGCTGACTCTGTTGGTGACACAGTCTGTCTGCTTTTGGCAAAATATCTTTTGGTCTGTGAATAAAACGAGGCTGTTTACAAGCAAAGGTGAACACATAAAAGATTTTCAATAAAGTCCTAAGGACTCATTAGAATTGCAATCAATTTTATGCACTCTGGCTTGGGTAGCATCCTTCCATGATCAGAGGGTGGATTCTGAGCAGCCCATCATGTTAGAAATAAAGAGAGTTGCTGTATTTATGTTCAAAGAAAAGAAAGAGTATAGAATTGCCCAAACTGAGTAGAATGACAGGCTATGATAGCTAAGTGGGTGTGTGTGTCTTTGTGTTCTAATGATCCATAAGGGAAAAGTGAGTTAGAAAGGTCTTCTCTTCTCTTCTCTTCTCTTCTCTTCTCTTCTCTTCTCTTCTCTTCTCCTCTTCTCTTCTTCTCTCTCTCTCTCTCTCTCTCTCTCTCTCTCCCTCATTTGACTCTGGATATGGATTTAGATTTCAATTATTTAATCGGAAATAGGGTTTAACTTCTATTCTATATTAATGTTCTACCCCTGCTACTGCACTTTTTTCTCTTCTTTCGAGACACAATATGGAAGTCAAGGTAGAGTCCAGCTGTGTTACAAGCCCTTCACTTTCTAGTTTGCCCAGGGCTTGGAACATTCTGAATATAAAACAAATGATTTTGTTTTTTGCGGGGTCTGGTCTCATAATACATGTCATAATATATATCAGAGTGATTAGCACACATCACAAGCCCACATTTTCTTCCAGAATGTGGTCTCAGAAAATCTTGAAATAGGTTCAAGCCAATAAGATACTTGGATACTAATTAATTCTGCAATGTGAGCTGCTGATGACGTCTATGGTGATGGTAAAAGATAGAATTGGCTCCAGAAAAAAGGAAAAATTGATTTTATTATATAGGTACCGATTAAAGTGTTGGCTACTGCTATGGTCTGGATATACTTTGTCCTTCAGTGATCATGTGTTGGAAGCTTAGTCCCAGTGTGACACCATAACAGGTGGTAAAGCTTTTAAGAGGTAGCTTCTAGTAGGAGGTGATTAGCTCATTTACGGTGCTACCCTTAAAAGGAATTAATGCTGGACTCATGGAAATAGTTAATTCTTCAGAGTGGGCTTTTTTCTATATAATAAAATATATTTTTGTATATTTTATCTATCTATATATAAAAATGCAAGACTAGCATCTACTTGTCTGGCTTCCTGTCTCACTATGTGATCTCTTCCACACACATTCCCACCACCATAATGCCATTTTGATGTCATCAACCATGAGGCTTCACTAGAGCAGAGGAGAAATCAACACCATGCTCTTGATCTCCAGAACTTTGAACTATGAAAACCTCTTTTTCTTTATAATATACCCAGCTTCAGGTATATTGTTATAGCAACTGAAAATGGACTAATACGGGTATTTATAAATATTTTACTTTTTACCATGTTTATAGTGATACAGTGATGTAGGTTTAATAGTTAAACAGCACAGTCTCTAGCAGTTGGATCATGTAAGCTCTAATAAATGTTAAGAATTTGGACTCAGCATGGGCTTTGAATCTTTACTTTGGCTCTTAGAAATATTTGACCTCAAGTAATTTTCTTAATCTTTTCAAGCCTAATTTATTCAACTGACCTTTTATTGCATATCTATAATGGGTCTACCACTGATCTGTCTTGAAGGAATAACAGATAAAAGACAGAGTCCCTGCTCTGAAGAGAAACCATCAGCCGTTAGTTTTCTCAAGTGTCAAAAAATTGAATAGTACCCATCCTGCAGCATGTTGTGAGGATTAAATGAGATAAATTTTTATGAGAGTGTTTCACATTTAGAAGAAACTCAATAAATGTTAATTTCTTTCTTTCCCTAGTGGCAGCCTAGTGGGGAGGAAATTTTTCAGCTGGGAAATCTTCATTTGTGCTTTTCAAATAATATTAACATTGCCTTGGGGGTGACTGGCTCTGAATAACAAGTATGAAAACAATATTAGAATGGAAGTTACTCTGTGGATTGGTGAAAATTATAGGGAAGTTTTGGTTAAGATTCAACAGTTGAAAATAATCTTGTTAGAAGAATAATTCTAGTGTATCCAGTTTTATCGTGTGGTAAGAGGTACTAACCTCTCTGTCATTGACAGGACCAAGTGGGAAACAGGTGCGACTTGGAGAGGAATTAATATTAATGCCCTTGGGTTTCCAGAAGAGTCTGCTATAGTCAATGTGGGAACTCTGATAGTGTAAGAGAATAATTAAAAAGAGTTAAAATTCCTTCGTGTACTAATCCTATGATCCTTGATTCACAGTGGGCAGGATTAAAGTTTTACTCAAAAGATTTTTTTTTCCTCTATGACATTAGACTGCAATCTCTAAAACAACAAAAGCTCACTTCAGAGGTCTGCTTGCTCCATTGGTGAACTCGTCAGGGAGCCCCACAGCTGGCATAATAGGAAGATTGAATGAGAGAAATGACCACTGTTCTTCTTTATTGCTGTGTAAAATCCCATTGTGTGTCTATACCACAGTTTTGTGATCCATTCATCTGTTGAGGGACACCTAGGCTGGTCCCATAATTTGGCTATTGTGAATTACGCTGCTAGAAACATGGATATGCATGTATTGCTATAATATTCTAACTTTAATTCCTTTGGAAAGATACCCAGGAGTGGTATAGCTGTGTCGTTACATTCCTATACATATTTGAAATTATGTACACCAATCTCAATACCATGTCCGGGGAAGGGGAGGGAGCGGGGTGGGATGCAGAGGGAAGACACCCAGTGCTGTGTGCAGGAGTGTTCCTGTCACTCGGAACTTCATTATGATGTCTAATTACAACGCACCAATAAAGGCACATTTAAAAAAGAAAAAACTAAATGACTACTGCGGTACTACAGTTAAGGACCACAAGGAGCATGCCACAGTGGGAGAAAGTTGGATTATTGGTGCTGGCAGGAACAAAGGAGGCCTTGCCTTGAGGAACCCCAGGGCCCTCAGGACAAGTGTTAGAGAAAGCTTACTATGAGCTTTCAGCCTTCGGTAAGTGATTTTGGATGAAGAATCAGTGAAACGAGTTTTTCCCTGATGCTGTCAGAAAGTGGAGGGAATTCTATTCACATATCTTCATGTTTTTAGCTGGGCATGGTGGTGCATGCCTATAATCCCAGTACTTGGGAGGCTGAGACAGGAGGATCACAGGTTCGAGGTCAGCTTCAGTAATTTAGCAAGACCCTCAGCAACTTTGTGAAACCCTGTTTCCAAATAAAAAATAAGATAAACCTGGGGGTGTAGGTCAGAAGTAGAATGCCCCTTGGCTTAATTCTCAGTACCAAAACAAAACAACAGCGAAAGTCTTAATTGTTCCTCGGAGGCAGGAACTGAGCAGGGCCTGCGCAAGTCCTCCGCGTTCTGGGGTGGGGGTGTGCTTGGCGTCGCCGGCTTCGGGTCTGCGCTCGGGTGTTCACTGTGTGGTCTTGCTTTCTCTCCCTCCATCGTGGTCACAGAGTGGTCTGTCTGATGCTGGGGCTCCGTGACACTATGTTTGATAGAACCTGTGGGGCCAGGTCTGCTCCTGGCTGCCTCTCCCTTTGTTTGCTTCCTCCCCACTCCCTTGCGCAGGCCTGTCCCTGCCAGTCAGTGGAAAGGGCAGAGGAGACCCAAGGAAGCAGCCCTCAGCCGCGGACATCAGGACCAGCGTAAGGCTTTTAAGTTAGCAAGATACTAGAAAGACATCTCCTGTTGAAAGGAGAAAAATATCCAGGGAGGAAAGAAGGGAGCAACAGGAAGATTAGAGAGATTGGAGAGGAAGATAGGAGGGACAGAGGGAAGGCTGTGGAGACACTTTCCAAGTCTGTAAGCTTCCTTCCAGTGTTGGCACATGAAAATCTAGGTTACACAGAATATATTCATATATATGGGAATGGTCTTTCGGAATCTGACTGATCTATTCGTGGCTATTTTTCTTTTTTTTTAATTTTAGAAACAGGGTCCCGCTAGGTTGCTGAGAGTCTCACTAAATTACTGAGGCTGGTCTCCAACCTGTGATCCTCCTGTTTCAGCCTCTCAAGTACTGGGATTACAGACCTGCATCACCATGCCTGGCTCCTGTTTTATTTTTTATTTTGAAACAGTGTTCTTGCTAACTTGCTGAGGGCTTCACTAAGTTGCTGAGGCTGGTCTCCAACCTGTGATCCACCTGTCTGAGCCTCCCAAGTACTGGGATTACAGGTTTGCACCAACACGCCCAGCTGACTAATTTTGTAAAATTTTCCCATTTGAGTTTCATACACCCCTGGATTCAATCCCCTGTACCCCCCCCAAAAAAAAAAAGAAAGAAAGAAAGAAAGAAGAGGAGAGAGAGAGAGAGAGAGAGAGATTGTATAAAATACAATCTCAAAGAGTCATTCTGCTTAGATGAATTAAATATGGAACTTTCTTTTAGGTTGAGAAAATGCTTTGCATTTAACTTGTAAGATCAAGCTGAAGATAAAAACAATATAACTAAATATATCTTGAAAATGTTGTTAATAAATCTAGGACCTTCAGAACATTTAGATTCTATTTAAATGCATTTATTTGTAATAACATAATTCAGGCAAATTGTTCACAATTCAGTAATAAGAAGGTATAGGATGACAAATACATATTCCAGACTCCTTTTTTTGGCACTATGATGAGCCAATGATCCTGAAACCTTCCAGCTGCAAAGGAGCGCAAATGAGCCAGTAACAAACACAGAGTCCAAGGTGGTGCCGGAGGCCCCGGGTGTGCCAGGAACCGTTGGCCCTGGAGAAGGGCGAGGTGGCTGAGCGCAAAGTCTCTTCCTTGTGGGGTGAGAAGTTGGATTGGAAGTCACTTTCCTACAGCCAGAGGAAACAGAAAGGAACACGATCTACCACAGC
Source organism: Glis glis (assembly GCA_004027185.1). Taxonomy (NCBI): domain Eukaryota; kingdom Metazoa; phylum Chordata; class Mammalia; order Rodentia; family Gliridae; genus Glis; species Glis glis. The sequence goes on from PVJS01041877.1 coordinate 5,353, forward strand.
ACTGGCTTTGGTGGAGCTTAAAAAATGTCCTCTTGCAAGCTCTTACCCGGGCTGGAGTCTGAATTTTACTGTTTATGTGGTCTGAACATAGCAAGCAGAGAATTTAAATTTAAAGTATACAGAATCTATAGTGCCCCTAGGTACCTAAGAGAAGCAAACTCCAGTACTTCCTGGAGAGAGAAATCCTCAAGCAAGCCCTCAGAGCCACCTCACAGGGATCGTGGCAACGACTCTGAACTAATAAAAAGAGCCATAAACACATAGCCGAAGTCGTCATGAGCAATTGCCAATAGAAACAGACCTGCAGAGAACCAAATATTAGAATTACTGAATGCAGAATATAAAGTGGGTGTGCTTGATATATTTAATGAATAAAAGAAGACATGAAAAATATGAATGAGGGTGAAGAAATTGCCTAAGATTATCAAAGAGGTTTGGAGGAAAAAATACTAGAAATAGCAATGGTAATAATTAAAGTAAAATAAAATGAATGGAAGGATTAAAACAGCAGATTAGATAAAGATGAGGAACCAATTAGTAAACTGCAGTATTCATCTGAAAAAATCATATTGAGTGTAACACCAAGAGGCCAGGACATTGAAAATGGAAAAGGTTAAGAGACATATCTAATTAGATTCTTTTTTGGTAGTACTGGGGATTGAACACAGGGGCATTCTACCTTTGAGCTACACCCCCAGCGCTATTTTATTTTTTGTTTTGAAACAGTCTCCCTAGTTTGCTGAGAATCTTGTTATATTGATGAGGCTTTCCTCGAAGCTGTGATCCTCTTGTCTCAGCCTCCCTAGTACTGGGATTACAGGCATGCACCACCATGCCTGGCTATAATTAGAATTTGATAAAGAAATAGATTCTAGAAAAAATGTGAGGAAGAAAATACTTAAAGAGTTATGGCTGATAGTTTTTTCAGAATTAAGACACAAAACATTAGATTCAGTGATCATAGCAAATCCTAAGAAGAGTAAGTAAGAACAAGTTAATTGTAAAACATAATACCACAGACCACACACACACAAAAGAGAGATCATGAAACATAGACACATCATCAAGTCAGAAATTGTTGCATTTAGTTTTAAGGCAAATGGGTTTCTTTTTGTGTGTTCATGGTTCTGGAGATTGGACCGATGTGGAGAATGCGACTGCCAGAGCAGGTTAATGTTTGCCTAGGAAAGGTCTAAGGGTCATGGAAAGCCATGGTCGGACTGATGAGCTGGCTGGAAGCAGCCCGTTCCTCCAAGGCAAACATTCCTGGGTCTCTTGCAGGTGCCGACTCCAAAATATCCCTCTTGTTAAACATTGTCTCAGGGATCTTCTGCACATGCTCTGTGGTATTACTCTACAATTGCTCTGCAGCCAGTCAGGTTAAACACTTACCTCTAGCCCTCGCTGCACATATATTAGTTAAATTTTACCTCTCAAGTGCTGCTCATATGCAGGAGCATCCATACCTCAACTTCCCCCCTCAAAAATGAATAAAAGCTGTGGACCAGTGTCCAGCGGGGCCTTCACCATAGAGTGAGGTCCCCTGGCCTGCCCCTCTCAAATCTGCTCTGGGTCTGCATCATTCTTTTCCCCTCAGGTGCGCCCTGGGACAGTAACCAACAGACCTAGGGGCATTCTACCTCTGAGCTACATCCCCAGCCCTTTTTATTTTTTATTTTGAAACAGGGTCTTGCTAAGTTGCTGAGGGCTTCACTAAGTTGCTGAGGCTAGTCTTGAGCCTGTGATTCTCCTGCCTCAGATTTCCAAGTACTGGGATTACAGATGTGTGCCACTGCACCCGGCCCAAATGGATTTCTTGATGCGACTGTGATGTTATCCTTGCCATGGATTCTGTGCCTGACTAAACTCTCCAACAAATAATGGTAACTTGAGCAATAGGAACATCACATTCTGACAGATTTAACTAATAATTTCCAGGACTCCAGTGGTGCAACTGGGAGGTCCTGATCTTATACTAAAAGGTATCTTCAACACGGACCTGCATGAACTCAAGTGTTTGGCTGTGGGTGATCTCCCTGTGGGCTGCTGTATAAATGAGACACTCTGCTTAATGTAGCTCTTCTAGCACAGGAAGCCCTGTATAAGGAACTGCCCTCTACTTAACAGCAGCTTCTCACCCAGTGCAGACAGGTCTGAACGCTTCTAAAGGAAGCTTGGAGAAGGAAAGCGGATACATGAGCCTTTGGATGCTTGCAGCTTCTCACATCAGAGGAAAAGTCAGGTGTTGGAATATGCTTCTAATATTCCAGAGAAATATTTTAAATGAAACAAAAAAATTGACAAACCTGTGGCAAAAGCGATAAAAGTCATAAGTATGAAGATCAAACATAGATTTAAAAAAGAAAATGATAAGATAAATAACTTTTTACCAATAAATTTCAAGACTTAGACTAGATAGACTAAAATATATATATAACTTATAAAACTTACTTAATAAGAAATAAGAAACCTGAGTTGTCTTATAATAATAAGACATTAAATCAATAATGAAACACTTTCCACAACGAGAATGTGAAGAGCAAAATCCTAATTTCTGTCATATTAAATCATCCACAGAACAGGAGGGAATGTTCCCCAACAAATTACATATAACAAAATCTAAAAAGGAGCCGGATGTGGTGATACACGCTTGTAATCCCAGTACTTGAGAGGTGGATCGCAGGTTCGCGGCCAGCCTCAGCTACTTAGTGAGGCCCTCCACAACTTAGTGAGACCCTGTTTCAAAATAAAGAATAAAAAATAGGGCTGTATAAAAAATAGGTTGTATCTCGGAGGCAGAATGCCACTGGGTTCAATTCTCAGTACCGCCAAAAAAAAAAAAGGGAAATCTTGTTCATGAATATATATGCAAATATTCTAAACACAATTAGCAAACAAACCCAGCAGAATATAAAAAATTAATTTATCGTGACAACTTTGGATTTATTCCAGTAATGCAATGATGTTTTAATATTATAAAATTGATTAATGCAATTAATCACGTTAAAAATTTAAAGAAGAAAAAGCATATGATTATCTTAGGAGAAACAAAAAAAGCTTTCATTAAATTCATCATTATTCATGTTACAACTCTTAGCATTTTATTATTTTTAATACCTTTATTGGTGCATTAAAGTCTCACATCATAATGTAATTCATAGTGATAGTGACATACATGCACACTGTACTTGGTGGGTTAACTCTTAGCATTTTAGAAGTAGAAGAGAATTTCTCTAATTTGATAAAATATACCTATATAAACCCTAAAGCAAACATCATTATGAATACAGAAATGCTATAGACCTATTATCTTTGAAATGTTCATTGATAGTTACCCAAATGAATTTAAAACTTATGTCTACACGAAAACCTGCATGCAAAGGTTTAGAGTGGGTTTATTCATAAGGTTAAAATTTAGGATTAACCACGATGTTATTCAGTAGGTGAAGGAACAGACAAGCGGTGATACATCAAGACAGTGAGTGTTAGTGCTAAGAAGGAATGAAGTATTAAGCCACAACGAGGCCTGGAAGATTCATATTGTTAAGCAAACAAAGCCAATATGAAAAGGCTGCATACTGTATAATTCCAGCTCCATGAAAAAGGCAAAAGTGTGGAGACAGTACAAAGATCGATGTTTCCCAGAGCACGGATTAGGGAGAAATGAATAGGTGGCGCACAAAGAATTATTAAGGTAGTGAAGCTATTATCTTGGTCAACTTTCTTACTTCCATAATCCAAAACAACTGACCACACAACCTAGAGGAAGGAAGGTTTATTTGCTCAGAGTTTTTGGAGAGTTATCGGTTCAGTCAATGTCAGGCCAGGTCTGTAGAACTCAGGGTGTGGTGGCGGGAAGAAGAGAGAGGGAGAGAGTGAGGGCTCTGCTCTGTCATTGTGGAGGATGGAAGCAAGAAAACACACAAGCAAGCGAATCCAAAGACAAAAGCACATTCCCTTAGGTCACAGGGACCCACTCCTCCAGCCATATCCCACCTGCCTAGGTTACCACCCAGTAAATTAGTTACAATGGATTTATCCACTGATGAAATTACAACCCTCATGACTTAGTTGTATCAACTCTGAACATTAATACATGAGCTCTTCAGGGTACTTTCTATATTTAACCATAACTGCTATTCTGTATGAAACTATAATGGTGGCTCCATGACATTATACATTTGTCAATGTTCATAGAATGTACAACATTGAGAGTGAACCTTAATGTAAACCATGGACTTTGAATAATGATGTATCAAGGTAGGTCCATAGATCATAAAAAACGTGCCACTCTGGACGTAGGTTCTGTTTTTTGTGGGGACAGAGGGTATATGGGAACTCTCTGTATGTTCTTTGTAGTTTTGCTGCAAACCTAAAATAGCTCTGAAAGTTTATTAACTTACAAAAGTTCTACAGAATTATTAGGTAGTAGAAAAATTAAGTAAAAATATATTGAAGTACAAAGAGCCAAGAATTGATAAGAGAAACTCTTTAAGTGGAATGAAGTGGGAAGATATATCCTATCAAATAGCAAAATGCTTTATAATTTCTAGAAAATAAGACCACAGTAGCAGCATAAGGATAGACGAATAGGCAAAAGAAATTTGATAGAGCAGACGTAACACAGGAATGTGTGCATGGTTGATACATGCTGAGGTTGAACTGTATCTCAGTGGAGAAAATGTGTACTGTTCCATAAAGCCCACTCCCCTGCTCTGTCCCTCCCTCTGTGTGCATCTGTGTATGTGTGTACCCACATGTGTGTACAAATGCTGCATGCATTAATTATTCTAAAAACAAAAGGCAAACTAAAAATTTACAAGACAATAAAGAGTAGTTTCACTTTGGTCTTCAAATAGGGAATTATTTCTTAAATAGCACATATGCAATATAAATCACACAAAAATTTGATAAATTTGGTTCCATTAAAATTAGAAATTTTTTGTCAAAAGATGCAGTAAAGAAAAAGATTTGGGTACACACAGAGAGAACATTTTTTTTGCTATACATAAAATTGATGAAGCACTATGATCCAGAATACATGAAACACTGTAATAGGTCAATAAAAATGAAGACAATATGTGAAAAAAATTCACAATAGAGGAAATAATCGAATAGAAAAATGTGCAAAAGGTACTAAGGCAAGCCGAGCATGGTGACACATGCTTGCAATATCAGGATTTGGGAGTAAGACAGGAGGATGACAGGCTCAAGGACAGCCTCAGCAAGTAGTGAGACTCTCATCAACCTAGTGAGACCATGTTTAAAAAATTAAAAACAAAAAGAGCTGGGGGTGTATCTTGGAGGTAGAATACCCCTGGGTTCAATCCTCAGTACCATACACACCCATAAAAGATACTAAGAAGTACTTTAAAGGATAGGAAATATAAATGACCAACAATGCATAACAATTTCAACTTCATAATAATCAATAAAAATAATGTTCAATGAAATCTAATGATATACACAATACATTGGCAAATATTCCAAGTATAATGATAGCACATTTTGACCAGGATATAAAATAATAGGGACCCTGGGGCACTCTGTAAGAATTTGAATTGGTAAAATAACTGGAATTCAATTTGGTATTATTTTGAAAATTGAACATGAGTGTGCCCAATTGTACTATAAGCTCTAGAGAAATATTTGCTCTAGAGAAATACTTGCACTAAGAATCATGTACAAGAAGGGTCACAACAACACTGCTAATGATAGTAAAACTCTGCAAGCAACACAAATGTCTAGTGGTGGGAAAATGGACAAAGATATTGTGGTGTTTTCATGAGTTGGATACTATCTAGTGGTGAAAATGAAGAAACTTGAATTACATATGTCAGAAAAGTTGAAACCTAGAAATCTACATAGAAGAAGCAAGTTCTGCAAAGATATGCAGCACAATAATATATTTGTAAAATTTAAAACCAAGCAAACCTAAGCAGTTTATTAATAAACATCAACTACATACATGGGTAGAAGATAAAGAAAAGCCAGGGGGCAGGTTTTTCTTTATATCCTAGGATGGTCAGAAGCAGATAAAGATCTTCAAAGTTAACAGCGATGCTCCATGCTTAAGTTAAGTGATGGGCTCAAAGGTGTTTCACTATTTTTGTTTCATGAAAAATATTTATTATCTATCTATCTATCTATCATCTATCTATTCATCTGTTCATTTGTCCATTTGCCTGTCCATCCATCCATCTGTCCATCTATCCATCCATCCATCCATCCATCATCCATCCATCCATCCATCCATCCATCCATCCATCCATCCTTATTTTTGCGTGTATATATATTTTTTTCCAGTACTGGGGATTGAACTCAAGGGCATTCTACCTCCGAGCTACACCCCCAGCTCTATTTTTTTTTTATTCTTTATTTTGAAACAGGGTCTCGCTAAGTTGCGGAGGGCCTCACTAAGTAGCTGAGGCTGGCCGCGAACCTGCGATCCTCCTGTCTCAGCCTTCCAAATACTGGGATTACAAGCGTGAGCCACCACGCCCAGCTTGTTTGCATGTACATAAATATTTATCAGTCACAAATATTCTCTTGTGTGTGTTGGATATTTCATAATAAAAACAAACACAATCTCTTACCATCCTTAGTCCTGCTATTCCATCGCTCCCTTTTGTGCCTTAATTTATGAACTTGAAGTGTAGATACTTGTTCATTCCCAGCATATATAGAGCTTTTTTCTTATCTTCCCCTTCAGCTCTATGAAGTATAATCTACCAATATAAATTGTATTTACTCCAGGTATATGGTATAATGATTTTGTATAACTATGCATTATAGAATAATTATTGCAATCAAGTTAACATAGTCACCACCTCACATAGTTGTCATTTGTGTGTGTGTGTGGGGGTTGAGGACACAAGCTCTACTGTCTTAGAAAATTTCAAGTACACACTGCCTACTTATTTTTAGTTGCTAGTTGCTGCATATTCTTCCATTATTTGGACATTCTATAATTTAATGGGTTCCATTGATATACATTTATATTTTCCAATATGGTGAACATTTTTTCTTTTTATCTTTATTAACAGGGGAAAGCATTAATGCAGTCCCCCACTACCACAAGTTATGCTGTTGAGTTTCCCGCGTTTGGGGAACTCACAGGTGTCAGTACATCCAGAGCGCAATGGATGAGCCTTGCCCTGGGAAAACCACCTTCCTGATCATGGTATCTCCCCTGCCAGGGAAGTATGGTGAACATTTTACACATTAGTAATCTTCCCTCTTCATTGTGTTTTTTTTTGGGGGGGAATAATTCAGTGAAATGCCCCTGTCTTGAGTATTAATATGATGAGTGTTGACAAATGCTCACTTTTGTTTGCAGTCCTCATGTTACAAAGAGCTTTTCCATCCTCTCAGGGAATTCCCTCAAGTACCTTCCCAGTCAATCCACATCAGAACCTCTAGCCCTACCCCCAGCTCAGGTATAATAGTTTGGATTTTTTTTCAGAATAATGTAGTTTTACCTGTTCTAGAACACATTAAAATGGTATCATATTGTATGTGATACCTGACTTACAGCGTCTCTCACTGAGCATGTTTTGGTATGTATCCATGATGTGTATATGGGAAGTTTGTTTTCTTTTACTGTTTAGGAGTATTCCATTATATAAATATGCTGCAATTGCTTTTCCTGCTTCCTACTGATGAACATTTACAACTTTCAGCTTCTATGGATAACATTCTATGAATATGTTTAAGATTCCATGTATGAGAAATAACTACGTAGAGAATTGGCACATAAGTTTTTATAGAAACTGCTAAACTTCTGAACTTTCTACTGTTTTGTGCCTTTTGACATCTCCACTACATTTTCACCAGTATTTGGTGTGACCAATGTGTTTAATTTCAACCTTGTTCTGGGTTTTTAGTGGTATCTCATTGTGTTACTTTGTACTTCCCTAAGAACTAATGACTTTTAGAACTTTTCATGTACTGATGGTTATCCATATATTTTCCTTGGGAAATATTTAGGCCATTATTAATATATTTTTATTGAGACATCAGAGTTGTTTTTATATTCTGGATATAAATTCTTCGATAAATGTATTAGAAATACATTCTAAGTTTACCTCTATTATTCTTTTTATATAATGATTTCTTTGGATGAACCAAAGTTTTGATTTTCTCTGTACATGGAAAAGTTCAAGGTATTTTAAAAAATGTTCAAAATCTATACATGCATTTAGCAAGATTATATATACACTTAGGGATACATCTAAAATTATGTGCAAAATTCTATACAGAAAACTATAAAAAACACTGCTGAAAGAAATATCTCATTATTTATTTATATCTTCCTTAATTAACCATAAACCTAAATGTGTTGCTGAAACTATAAAGCTTTTAATAACAAACAAATAAACAAACAGAGAGAGAGAGAGAATGAGAGTGAGTATCTTTGTTACTTGGTGGCAGGGAAAAATTGCTTAGATAAAATTTGGGGGGTACTAATTACAAAAAGAAAAAACCAGGTAAGTTGAACAAATAGTTGGTATTTAAATAAGTTAATTATTTTGAATAATAGTACATTCACAAAATACAAAATTTAAATGGTGAAAATGATCTATTTCTATTGATTCCTGAGATAAGAGATACTTTTTTTTAAAAGAAAATCTGATACTGGAGATTGAACCCAGAGGCATTCTACCTCTGAGCTACACCCCAGCCCTATTTTATTTTTTATTTTGAAACAGGGTCTCACTAAGTTGTGGAAGACCTCACCAAGTTGCTGAGGCTGTGAACCTGTGATTCTCCTGTCTCATCCTCCTATGTACTAGGAGATTATAGGCATGTGCCAACATACTCGGCTTAGAAATCCCCTTTTCTAAGGTATCCAAGACTATTAGTGAGTTGTATACATTTTTAAAGATATTTCAAGCCTTCATACTTTCTCATTCTGATCCTACTTTTAATCCATGTTTTTCTATACCAAGTGTTTTTCACTTAGTATATCCTTGTGATTATACATATCAGTATATAAAAAACATCTTTTTTAAGTTTTAATTTTTATCAAAATTACAAATGCACATGCAGTTGGCCCCTGATATAAAATGGTTAGAATTTTCAACTTTATGACAGTGAGAAAATGATATTCAATCAGAAGAAACCATACTTCAATGATAACTATCCATATAACCATTGTTTTTTATTTTCAGTACAGTATTCAATGAACTACATGAAATATTCAAATTATTATTATTATTATTATTATTATCATCATCATTAGTATTATTGTTTTGTACTGGGGATTGAACCCAGGGGCATTCTACCTCCAAGCTATACCCCCAACCCTATTTATTTTATTTTGAAACAGGGTCTCTTTAGGTTGATGAGAGTCTCATTACTTGCTGAGGCTGTCCTCGAACCTACAATCCTGCAGTCTAAACCTCCCAAGTACTGGGATTATAGGAGTGCACCACCACCCTGGCTTTAATATATTATTATAAATAGACTTTGTATTAGATGACTTTTGCCTAACTATAAGCTCATGTAAGTGTTCTAAGCACATTTAGAGTAGATTAAGCTAAGCTATGATGTTTAGCAGATTAGGTGCATTAAATGCAATTTTGATTAGATATTTTCAAGCTATAATGGGTTTATCAGGACATAATCCTATTGTAAGCCAAGGAGTGTATTTCCAATTACTAAATAGTTGTTCAAGTCTTAGTGTATATGACTATAGTATATCTGTCTCCTAGTTCTTGCTCTTCAGAGACAACTATTACGTTGCTATTAAGAAACCTGATGCCATCTGAGGAAACTTTTTGAATCTTTTTTCCTTATTCATTTATTTTATTAGTGCATTGCAAGATTTCAGGGTGGTTGACGTATACATGCACTCATCAGTCAATTAGCCCTCCCCAATTCCAACCCCTTCCCTGCCTCCCCCCTCCCTCCTTCCCGTTTTCAGCATAGTAGCTGACTTTGATATCTTTGTGTAAGTCCATCCTGTGCTCCAGTTTGTTTCCCTCTCCTTCCCTCCCATCTCCCTCAGTTAGTTCACCTTCTTCACTCATCTGAGGTTTTCTCTCTTAGTCTGGAGTCCCTCCTGTGCAGGGTCATCCTCCCATGACCTCAACACTGGGGTATCCGGGGCGGGGCCAGTGTTCCTCTGCTCTGAGTCGCCAGTGCTGGGACCTCACCCATTTTGAATCTTCACTTTGTTCTCAAGATTCAAAAATGTCCTGATATGATATTCACTCTCGAGAGTCAGTATCTGTTTCACTGTTGTGGGCATCAACATGTCCTTTGATCTGGAAATCACGACCTTCAATTCTTTCTGGGTTTTTTCTTGAGTAATTTTTCATGATTTCTATTCCTGTTTTTTTTTAGTTCTCTTTTGCTTGGACCAAGAAGAAATTCTTTGTTAGTTGGAACTTCCTCCTTCTATTTTTTTTTTTTACCATTTTTGTCCTATGTTGTACCTGTATTCTCACTTTACTTTTCTAAATTTTAATTTTTAATTAATCCTTCTTTTAAATGTCTATCATTTTATTTTCTTTTATCCTATAAAAATTTTCTTCTCTCCCCTATCCCTTCTTCTTCTCCTATTTCTCCCTTTTCTTCCATTTATTTTCATAGATGAAATATATCTTCTTATTTATCTGTGGATATTAATGATAACATTTTAAGGAGTTTTATCTCTTTGCACAGTCTCAATGTTTTCTACATTAGGTTTTTTTTTTTGAGTGTGTGTGTGTATGTGTGTTTAACTGGGGATTAAACCCAGGAGTGTTCTACCTCTGAGCTATACCCCCAGTCCTTTTTATTTTTATTTATTTATTTTTTTTGAAACAGGGTCTTACTAGTTTGCTGAGACTGGTCTCTACCTTGTGATCCTCCTGTCTCACCTTCCTAAGTACTGGGATTACAGACATGCACCACCATGCCTGGCTCCCAATTTACTTTTTCTTGTTTTGGTGTCTGCTCTTAATCAGAGGCTTTGTCCAGCTGTCTAGAGATCTGGATTGTCTGCTTATGCATATGATTGTGGAACTAGGATGCTGATTGGACGAGGCTAGAAACTGGGCTTCACCCCAGTGATTTAGTGAGAATGACTTGTTGGGGGCATCGCTTAAGTCATTCTTTAAGTTTTCTTTCTTGGATGAGTTAGATTTCCGAGAAAATTAGCTGTTCATCTCCTTGGAGGACAAGCTGCCTGGATATAAGCTAAGCGTTTTGCATACCAAGTGAGGGAAGAAGTCTAGATATGTGAGGTTTTATATATAGGCAACTTTGGTGTGATCTATTTTTATTAATATTGCTTCCCAGGCCTTGCCTGGTGATCTTCTGTTTTACTATCTAGAGTGAAGAAATCTCCAGCCTTTTGTTGGATGAGAAGGAGAGGTTACTGCTTCAACAGACTATACTAGTTAGAAACAATCTCACATATAATTACACTTACTGAACTATCTAGGCCCCAAATTCCTGAGACTGCAGGCGCAGTGGTGCAGGCCTGTAATCCCAGTATTTGGGAGGCTAACAGGAGGATTGCAGGTTGGAGGCCAGGGTGTGGTAAGTTAGTGAAGTCCTCAGCAATTTAGCAAAACCCTGTTTCAAAAAAAAATAAAAAAACAGGGCTGGAGGTGTAGCTCAGAGGTAAAATGCCCATGGGTTCAATCCCTAGCACCAAAACAAACAAACAAAAAAAATCCTGAGAGTTTGGAGGATTTCTACAGGGCAAATTGGTCTACCTCTTGCCTTCCTCTGCCTCCACACTTATACTCATTTTTGGGGGTGTTGTTCAGTTAAATACTACTTCCCCTTCTGCTTCCAGAATTTTAGTCCTTTTTATTTCCTGCCCCAATTTTTTGTTCTTTGGAATTTTATTTTCAAAAGTCTTTTTAAATTTTTTTTTATATTTTTGTAGCTACATACCCAGCCCTATTTTATATTTTTTATTTTGAAACAGGGTCTCAGTAAGTTCCTAAAGGCTTTACTAAATTGCTGAGGCTAGTCTCGAACCTGGATCCTCCTGTCTCAGCCTCCCAAGTACTGGAATTACAGGCGTGCGCCACCATGCCCGGCTTTTTTTTTTAATTTTGAAACAGGGTCCCACTAAGTTACAGCATGCTGGCCTCAAACATGTGATCCTCCTGTCTCAGTCTCCCAAGTACTGAGATTACAGGCATGCACCAGTTTTGTTTTTTTTTTTTTTTTTTTTTTTTTTTTTTTTTTTTTTTTTTTTTTTTTTTTTTTTTTTTTTTTTGCGGTACCGGGGATTGAACGCAGGGGCGTTCTACCACCGCGCTATGCCCCCGGCCCTATTTTTATCCTTTATTTTGAGACCGGGTCTCACGAAGTTGCGGAGGGCCTCACTAAGTAGAGAGAGAGCTGAGGCTGGCCGCGAACCCAGATCCTCTGGTCTCCGCCTCCCAAAGTACTGGGATTACAA